>PVKS010012039.1:13972-55011 GCA_004027875.1 Aplodontia rufa | reverse complement strand
CCATTCTGACTGGTGTAAGGTGATATCTTAATGTGGTTTTCATTTGCATTTCTCTGATTACTAATGATTTAGAGCACTTTCTCATGTATTCATTGGCTTGATCAATGTCCTCTGGTGAGAAGTCTCTATTTAGCTCTTTGGCCCATTTATCAATTGGGCTGTTGGTGTTTTTGTGGCTGACATTTTTGAGGATTTTATAAATTCTGGATATGAGACCCTTGTCTGAGGAATCATAGTCCATGATACTCTCCATTTCCGTAGGAAACCTCTTGACTCTTTTGATTGTTTCCTTGGCAGTACAAAAGCTTTTTAGCTTTATGGCATCCCATTCACTGCTTTTTGACTTTACTTCCTTCACTTTCGGAGACCTGTTGAGAAAGTCTTTGCCTACTCCCAAATGTTGAAGTGTTGGACCAATTTTGTCTTCTATCAGTTGCAACGTAGCTGGTTTGATACCAAGCTCCTTGATCCAATTTGATTTGATTTTTGTGCAAGGAGAAAGATATGAGTCTAATTTCAACTTTCTGCAGGTGGAAGATCATTCTTTTAGAGATTGCTTCCCTCTACTGAAGGCCATGTTCCTCCAAACATGACAATGAAACAATAATGCTAGTCTGCAGGGGGCGCTGTTGCTTCTTGAGTCCTTCACTTCTGCCAAATATAGTTGACTGAAAGAAGTATTATTAGTTTCAGAGTTCTACAGGGAAAAATATAGAATCAACTCAGTCAAGCTTCTTGGAAATTGGTAATAATTTCCAAATTTTATTTTCATAGCTTTATATCCATAATTCCTGATACTTCTTTTAGTTTTACTTTCAAAGTTTTAGTTTTATTTTCAAGATATCAATTCCTGATTGCTTTGTACTTTTACTACTTATTTAAAAATGCAGATAGTAAGAATCCCGTTTTACATGTGTTGTAGATTTGCAAACTAATAGAGTGTCCAGGGGAAGCTACAGCAAACCATATGTCCCCATTTGTTTAAATGAGCATTTCCATGTTTAATAATCTCCCCACCGCATGGTGATGACTTTACAAATGCATCATCCTTCATTAATAAATTAATTATGTAATATTTCCTTAAAATTAAGAAGTTTTCAAAGTCTCCTCTGTTGATATAATGCACAATAGTGGCAGATCAGGTATCTGCTCTTATGGACCATGGAAGAATTTCCAGTAGAAGTGCTTTATAACATGATTTTATTCAACAATATCAATCAAGTTTGTTTTCATTCAACATAGCTATTCTACCCTGAAAAAACATAATATAAAGGAGTTACTTGGTGCTGTGTGTAATGCCATTATATTATTTCTTAATATTAGGCAATCAGAAGGCAATTTGCGAAAAACTGAAGTATCTCTACCAACAATTTTTCCTACTATAGTTGAATAAAAGCAGTTGAAATTAATCAGAAGGCGTTATCACTGCTCTAGGGGAGGAAATATTTTCTTCATTCACTTTTTTTATTTGCTTACCATTTTTGATTATATTTGTGCTCATAAACCAAAACAAGCTTCTTGGATAATTTATTACAAAATATATTCACAATGAAATGAAGACAATGAGAAAAATATTACTGTGATTTTTAGTGTATGTTTATCATATCACATTAAATTTTTCATTTTAACCATCTCCATACAAATGAATATGTTCCTAGAAAAATAGACATTAGGATAAAAACTATTTATAATCATAGAAACTGTTAATGTGAATATAATTTTGATCTATCCAAAATTTATTTAGTACACGTATACATATATGAGTGTGTAAACACACTGTAAAAACAAAGCTGTCTTAGAGAAACTAACCTCTGTTGCTGGGTGAAGCCAGTTAATAAAAATCCTCATTATTTGTCCCCTTCAGGATCTCTAAGGGAAAAGATCCTTCACATCAGGGTACAGGGCACAGAGCAGGACAGTGAAGGAATAGGACTTTTGGAAGAAGTGAAGACATGATAGAATGAATCCAGGGAAGAAATTGAGAAATAAAAACACATGTACACACACATGCTTAAAGTATTTCTTTTTCTTTTATATATCTAGTCAAAGTAAGAGCTGTGTTTTTACATTTCACAGTTACATCAACCAAACTTTTAGCATAGAGGACGGAACAGAAGCACAATGTGTGTATCTAATGAATGTATGTATGAATGGGGAGCAGTTGCAGCTATTCTTAAATTATTTAAAAGTGGAATATAGAGTACTCTTGTTCTCTTTTGCTCCAGAGATTTAGAATTATGACTTCAGGATTATACATAGAATTCTAAACAAAAGAAATACATTTTTAAAAACTAGAAATTGTTAAATAATAAAATGCCTTATTAGTGCTGAGCCTTCTGCCAGTCAGCTCATCAAGCAGAGAGATGGCGTTTTAGGAAGGACGGAGGAGAGCGCATGCAGCCACAGAATAGGCACTTGGACTGGCTGAACACGAACATCTCTGCCACTTCTAGCATCCTTCAATTATGGGGCCCACAGGAGACATTCATTTCAGTATAAGTATAAGGAGAGCTGTGCTTCTTTTGAGGAACTGTTTGTTGTTAGCCCCTTTGGGACATTCTAAATCTCTACACGGATCTTTGCTTTGACAGTAAGGAGTCTTACAGTCAAATTTGTGGTTCATTTTAGCAAATGTACACAATGTTTTATGGCAGTTGAATTTGCATATTAGCAGTATCTCCAGATTTATCTTATTTTGCTTTTATGTATTATATGTCTAATTTATTTTTTAATCTTACTGGTTATTTTCTAACTTACTCTTATGCCTTTGGGAAAGAGAAAAGATATGAATAAAGTCTTCTGTAATTCTTTCTTTTAAAATTCGTGATAAATTTAAAGAAAAAAATAATTAGGTGACAATTTATGTAAATTCTACTACAAAGCAAATATAAAAGGTATATTTTTGAATTGTAAATTTTACCTCATGCCTTCCACCCTTGGCAGGCAGATTTCTAAATTTCATATCAGGGGATGGAACACATGAATTGTATGAAAACAAAACTCTAAAAGAAAATAATTTTAGGAAATTTCTCGCGTTAAGTTTGAAATTGTTAAAATATTTCTGATATTTAAGATATCCTTAGTAGATATTTGACAACAAGAAAAATAGCAGGAAATTCCTGGAAGTAATTGATTTTGGTGGAAGTAAGTTCTGAAAGAGATGGGCAGGTCTATTCTACTGTGGTGTGAGGTGCGTGTTCATATCATGAGAATGCACTGAAAACCCCCTTTGGAATCCACAACTCTAGAGCTGGAACTAAGATAGACCTTGCAGACAATCCTTTGAAAGTAATTCTAATTCATGGAAATATTGAGTTGGGTGTGTATGTGTTTGAGCTGTTGGTTGAAATAGTAGGACATGCTAAGAATATTCATGCTGATTGTGGGGCAGGAAAGAGTTCATTTTCTCACTCATTGTAAAGTTCATGGTCCTGGTACTAATAACAAAAGACAGATTAGCAAGAGAAGATCATACACACTTTTTTTTCAGGTAAGTTTTATGTTACATAAAAGCCTCTATTTAAAAAAAAAAAACAAACCCCAAAGTAACATGTAAACTGTGTATTTTTATGCTTAGTTTCCACAAAGTGTGGAGCTGGGAGCAGCAGTGCCACATGGGGCTGTGGCAGTAGGATCACTAGGATCACCTCAACACCAGCCTCGCTAAATTCGTGAAGCCCTCAGAACTTGGTGAGACCCTGTCTCAATAAATAAATAAAAGTAGAAGGAGCTATGGATGTTGCTCAGTGGTTTGGTACCTCTGGGTTCAATTCCTGGAACCAAAAGAGCAAAAAAAATTTTTTTTACAAAGGATAGACAGTTGTGCAGAGGTATGATTGGGCAAAGGAGGTTTGTTTTAATAGTTATTAAGTGGGAGAAGATTTAGCAAGATTTGTTTGTTCAGAATATTTTGTATCCTCTGTCTTTAAAGATGAGTGCATTCCCATTCCCCTGGTGTGGGGAGGACACCTAGAGAAGGATGTGTTTTGAAGAAGGGGTGAAAGGAAGATGACACTGACCTTCAGGCTTCTGAAATTCTCCTACATGACAAGATGTTATATTTAAGATAGTGTGTCCTGAATCTCATTGTTGATCATGCTCAACTTTACACACATTTGATTAGAATCTAGAAATGACCATTTTCATTTGTATCAACATTACTTGATCCTAACAAAAATCATATGAAATAAAAACAAAAGACTTTTATATTACCAAAACCAACTTTTGTGGTTTTAAGCGACCTAAAGATTTTACGTTCATATTAAATCAAATTGGGATTCAACCCCAGGGCTTTTTCCACAAAGTTTTTAAATAAAAAAAATTATGTGACTTACAAGCAGGGCTTACTCTCCACCAGAATATGATGTCACTTTAGACACTTTACATAGAATTGTAGAAAATGTTCCTTAAGAGAATTTATGCCAAAATTCCTTTATGGTAAAAATATGAAATTCTACAAAAAAGAAGCAACATAAAAATAAATATTATTTTTCTGGAAAAAAATGTTTTCAACAGTGGTAAATCTATAGTTGACAATTCTGTTTTAAGAATTATAGCTAAAATGAAAAGGTTGAATTTTTTGAGAAATGTGTATACTTATCATACCTGGTTAAGCAAATTAATTTCTATAAAAAAATTGTAAAAAAACTTTGGGAATTTTATTTTGGAAAATGTGAATAGTTCTTTACAATTCTATTTATTTCACTAATTCCTACTTTTACTATATTTGAAGCTAATTTAGGGTATAAATTTTCAGTTGAAAAATTTCCAGCTCATGTTTACTTTATACTGAATGTCTGAACATCTTTATAATATTTGAATGTATCTTAAAATCAGGCAACATGACTAAAACTAAAGTCTCTTATTGTTAAATCTGAAAGCTGTAATTATGGTCTGTGATTCCTACTACAACTTCAAAACATTTAAGTATTTTCACCAAAATTATTATACAATTGAAATGATATACCTGGAAAATTATAGAGAACATTTCATTAGTATTAGTCTGCCTCATACTACTCCTTATAAGCCCTTCATACAAGAGGAAGCTGTGCAGATGTCATTTTAGAATACAATTGTTTTAGAATACAGCAAAAATGTATCCTATTTAATACTGTAAAAGTTTCATACTTTTGTTCTACCTCAATATATGAAATAGATTCAAGTAGGGCTATTGTGTTAGAGAAAAATCCCAAACATCAACATTTTGCTAGTTCATCCAGTCATCAAGGAAAAACAGATTGGAAACAAATCATTTGGTACCATGTTGATAAATAAATGGGTGGAGTGGACCTGAATAGTGATAACTTGGTACAGCTCCATTGAGTAGATCACATATTAAACCTGGGGCTATTGAAATCTAACATAATTGAACTTCCGACCTAATTCTTCTTCCCTCAAACAGTAAAATAACAACACAAAAATGTTAAACACACACACGAACTTGCATGCATGTACAGACAGAGATGTATTTCTGGTGTAGAATTCTTTGAAATAATCCCCCATGGCTAAGTGTGATAGAGGAAGAAGTATCTCTTTTCAGATTCATTATGGTTCGATGTGGATATTTTCATGAATGAATGTTCTGTTAGATTAACAAGGGAAGCAGAGGAAAGGTAGGAGCCTGAATGATTCAGTTGAGCATATACTTTGATACTGAACTATTATTTGAATTATTTGCCAAAAAGCTTTGGTGACATGACTTCCACCTTTTAACATGGAACATTCATGCAGATCATCTCCACTGCATGCAATTGCATTGCAAATTTTGTGCACATTGCAGTCTTTCAAAATGAGACAATTACAATATTTCCAGAAAAGTTTTAGAAACATAGACAATTTGAAAGCTATAATACAAAAATTTGGCAAAATATTTTTTAAGAATATTAAATGTACTCATTTTTTGAAGTTTTTCCATTAAATATTAGTAATTTTTTTAATTGAAAATTTTTTTATGAACAACCATGCAAGTTAACAAAATAATATGAAATGTGTATAGATTCAGGATGTTAGATTTACCCCCAGGAGTGCCTCCCCAATTACCCACCCTTATTCCTCCCTTCCACTTCCCACAGTATCTCTAAAAATGTATTAGATTGTATAACATTACACATTATCTGCATTTAACACATGATAATAGACCTCCTTTCTCAAAGGCCAGGGTCTAGATCCAGCCTCCACAGATGAGTGGAGACATTCGACCCTTGGTTCTCTGGGTTAAGATGATTTTATTCAGCATAATTTCTTCCATAGCCATCCATTTACCTTCAAAGGCTGCAATATCATTGTTTCTAATTGCTGTGTAAAATTCCATGGTATATATGTACCACACTTTTTGGATCTTCATCCAGTGAGGGACATCTGGGTTGTTTCCATAGTCTAGCAATAGTAAATTGAGCTGCTAAGAACATAGATATTGCTGTGTCACTATAATGTGCTGATTCTAAATCCCCTGGAAAAATACCCAGGAGTGGAATAGCTGGATCTTATGGTGGGCTCATTCCTAGTTTTTTGAGGGTTCTCCACACTGCTTTCCAGAGGGGCTGTATCAGTCTGCAGCTCCACCAACAGTGTGTTAGCGTGCCTATCTCTCCACAGCCCCTCCAGCATCTATTACTGTTTATTTTCTTTCTTTTTGCCATTCTGACTGGAGTGATGTGATATCTTAATGTAGTTTTCATTTGCATTTCTCTGATTACGAGTGATTTAGAGCACTTTCTCATGTATTCATTGGATCGATCAATGTCCTCTGTTGAGAAGTTTCTATTTAACTCTTTGGCCCATTTATTAATTGAGTTGTTTGTGTTTTTGTAGTTGAGGTTTTTAAGGATTTTGTAGATTCTGGATATGAGACCCCGTCAGAGGAATCATAGCCCATGATTCTATCCATTTCCGTAGGAAACCTCTTGACTCTTCTGATTGTTTCCTTGGCAGTACAAAAGCTTTTCATCTTAATGGGATCCCATTCACTGATTTTTTACTTTAATTCCTTCGCTTTAAGTGACTTGCTGAGAAACTCTTTGCCTACTCCCAAATGCTTAAGTGTTGGACCTAATTTGTCTTTCATCAGTTGCAGTGTAGCTGGTTTAAATTCCTAGCTCCTTGATCCATTTTGATTTGATTCTTGTGCAAGGAGAAAGATATGGGTCTAATTTCAACTTTCTGCAAGTGGCTGCCAGTTTGACCAGCACCATTTGTTGAAGAGGCTATCTCTCCTTCATGTAATATTTTGTCAAAAATCAGATATTTAAAGATTTGAGGGTTTGTTTCAGGGTCTGATATTCTATTCCATTGGTCTTCTTTCCTATCTTGATACCAGTATCATGCTGTCTTTGTTACTACAGCTCGATAGTATAGTTTTAAACGTGGTATGGCAAAACCGCCTGTTTCATCTTTCTTGCTTAGTAGTGTTTTGCAATTCTAGGTTTCTTATTGTTCCAAATGAATTTGAGAATTACTTTTTCTATGTCAGTAAAGAATGACATAGGTATCTTTATAGGGATAGCATTAAATCTATATAAAGCTTTCAGTAGAATGGCCATTTTTATTACTAAAACCAAAATGTATAAAACTATCTTAATTAGGTTTTAAATGAATAGTTTTAATAAACTGAAATTTTTATCAAAAGTTTCTCTCCTTTTGAGTACCAGTTCACAGATAGGTCACTCACTGATAAGTCTCAACCAATGATACTCATCTTGCATCAATGATTTTAATATTTTTGGCCATGGGGTAATTCATTTGAATTCTGTAGTAATGAGAGAAATAAGAGTTTAGCTATATCATTTTCCATTGACAGTAAGAGAACTTATATAAAAACTTATAACCACCAGGCTTATAGCAAAAAAAAATGATTGCTGTATTATCCTCAGATTAAGTCAAAATTTTCTAAATATATAATGTATCTATTGGAAAAAATCTTTGCAAGTAGCATTTACCTTTAAGTAAGTTTCATTTAATAAGCACAAATTGATTATTATTCCAATACTTTTTCATTCCAGTTAAATGTTTAAAATTTAAGGAGCATGCTTTATCAAACAAGGTATCTTCTAAGTCCCTGTTACAGCTGAGGTTTTTATTCCCAGTTTCTCAAATGAAGGAAGAGAATTCAGCAGTGCATTTAATTGGAATTTAGATACCCTGACAGTTTGACTCCCATCAGAGAAGTTTGAATTCCTGACAAACGGTGTGTTGTATTAAAGTAGTCATTGATATAGGAAGTGCTAGTTTAAGAAAAAGATACAGAAATGGAAAATTGCAAATTACTAAGAAACTGTAGACATCCAAGAGTTCCATATCTTAAAAAAAAAAAAAAAACTGAAACAGCCCTACAAGAAGAACTATAGGCACCAATGAGAGAATGGTTTAGCGAGATTATGTTAAGGAACTGCTTAAATTGCACAGGAAGGCAAAAGTTATATCCATTTGTTCATTTAAGGCAAGTAAGAGAAAACATGTAAAGCTTTTAAAATATGAATATAAACATTAAACACTAAGTGTATGTTAAATTACTGAGAGCAGAGTCTTAATTCTTCAATTTTTGTAAAGGTGAAGTTGTAGACTACTGGTTTCAGCAACAGTGCACATTGGTAATTTTGATTAGAGATATAGTTTTGATAAAGAAAAAAATGTTCTCAAAGGAAGATAGGCAAAACATTTGAAATTGATGGTATGGAGATATATAACTGTATTACAAAATATGTCAAAAACTAGTTTATGCCTTTGAAGGTAAATGGGTGGTGATGGAAGAAATTATGTCCAGCAACATTAGTCAAACCCAGAAAGTCAAGGGCCAAATGTTTTCACTCATTTGTGGATGCTGGAGGCTAAACCCAGGCCTCTGTGAAAGATAGTCAATCTCAACAAAGGCGTAGTAACACATGATCTAGAGCAGTCATAGAAATATATTGGGAAAGAGGGGGATGGGCAGGTGGAGGAGGGGGAGAAGGAGGGAGGGAGAAAAGGAAAGGATCTAGGGGGTAAATCTGATTTAAGAATATAGGAATATCATACTGTTACTTTATATGCATTTTGATTGTACAATAACTAAATTTCTTAATAAATAAAGTTTATGTAATTTGGATTGCATTTGAATATAAAGTCATAAATTCATTACAGTGCTCTAGAAAACATATGAATAAAATGAATAAAGTTTTAATTGTATTTTTCTTCTAACTTTTAGATTGGTAAAGTTGCTACCACTTCTGTTTTCTTCATTAGCAATAAGAGACTTTAAATCTACTTCCCCATTGTCTTATTATTGTTTTTTTCCAGAGATGTATCTATTTTCCATAATGGAAAATATATGTGTATGTGTGTTTGTGGTGCATGGTGCTAGGATCAAACACAAGGCTTTGCTTGGCAAGTCCTCTATCTCTGAGGTGTACCCTTAACCTTTCCAGACATATTGTAGACAAAACATTTAGAGAAATTTTTGCAACAAGTAATAACTAAAACACTAGAATATTTTAATACATACTCATAATGTAGGACTTGACAAGAAAAAATTAAACAATATAATGAATACCTTAGATCAATGATCAAAGAAAAAAAAGAAGAGGTGAGTTTTGAAGCTAGGTTTTCTACCAGGGTCATCTGATCATTTGGGGGATCACAATTGAATTGAATGAGTCTTATTAACGGCTGAAGGAGAAACAAAAGGAAATATGTGTTTGCAGATTTCAAACTGAGATTTAATTCAGTTTTACCTAACAGTTTATCTCAGAGAATACAAAAGAAAATTCACTCTTCTCAGTTGTAGCCCTGGACACTGGGTTTATGAATGTACAAAGAAAAGGAAGGGAAGAGAACAAAGGAGGAGGGAGGAAGGGGCAAGGAACGATGAAAAGGAAAAGGAAGAGAACGGAAGGGAACAGACAAAGCAGGAAGAGATTTTAAACTGAAATCAGAATGCTTATCCAAACCACTGCCCTTCCCTCCAAATGTAGAAGCAAATATATTTTGAATTAGTTCTGCACTAAAAGTATGGAAAATCATATGGTTAAAAAAAATCCAAACACACGTAAGAATTTAACTGATTGCAGTCTCACAAATTACATCACATAAAGTTCCAGGAAATGTATCTTGATCACCCTTTCCCCCAAGTCACAAAATCCATGGAGAATTAAGTCATCACCAGTAGGTACAAGAAATACATTATGAAAGTGGATGCATTAAAAAAAAAAAAGAAAATGAATGCATAAACAATGAATTACAGCAAATATCAGATGAATGAGATGATTCCGTGAAGACAGGAAGTTAGAAGGGAAAAGGAGAGTGTTGATATTATCCCTAAAGGTGAAAGATAACAATTCACTGAACAGATTTGAAAGAGAGTAATAATACTTACGGAGCAGAGATATTTTATAATTGAATGATGAAAGAATACAGCAAATGTGTAGAAAAGTAGAGTGGAAGAAGTATTAATTAACAACAGTGAGATTTATTCCAGAAACCCAGTGATCATTCAATATGCACAGACTAAAGCAACCAATTCACTGAAATAGGGGGAAAAAAGCTACAAAAATAAAGCATGTGGCAGTAGCATAAAGACAGACACATAAACCAATAGAATGACTCAGGCCAGAAATGAACTCTCACATGTATGATCAAACAATTTTCAAGATTGTAAATGTATAAAAGCATATTTTCAGAGGATGGAGCAGTGGCTCAGAGGTTACAACGCTTGCCTGGCATGAGCGAGTATGCAAGTTCAAATTCCAGCACCACATACATAAAGAAATCTTGGAGTAAGGAAAGCCACATGAAAAACTCAATAAAAATTTGTGTCTCTCTTTCTCTCTCTCTCACTGTCCCTCTCTCTTTAAAAACAAAACAAAACCAAAATATTTTCAAAAAATACTATTGACAAAACTGGATATTGATATGTAAAAGAATAATTTGGGACCTTTAAATCATACCATTGTTCAGAAATAGATATGGATCAAATGCTTAAATGTAAGAGATAAACCTGTAAGTGTTATAGGAGCAGAGAACAATATACATGACATTGGATCTTAGGTATGATAATATAGGGAAATCACTAAAGATAATAATTAAAAACTTTAGTGCATCAAAAGACACTATTAATCTTAAAAGACAGTTTACGGAATGGAAGAAATATCTCCAAATCACATATCTAAAAATGGATTGATACTCAAAATAAAAAAATAACTTTTGCAATGCAACAACAGCATTTCTAAACTAGGTAAAGAAATATTTACACTCATATACTCTCACATACACACACATATCATATCATACATACGTATCTGTGTATTAGTAAACTGAAAGGTTCACACCCTTTTGAAAAATTTTGAAAAATGTAGAGTGTAAAGGAGTCCTAGGAAAATGAAACAGAAAATAGTAAAAAAAACATCGAATTTTAACATTGGTATCCAAAACAAGACAGTGAACAGAGTGGAAGAGAAACAAACTTTGCTCAGAAATTGTTACATTTGACTAATCTTTGGGGTACTACTTATATATTATAAGCATAAGCATCTAACGTCTTGCCCACTGTACTTCCCAAAGACAGTTGGAAGGAAGAAGAAAGCATTCATCAGTCATCAGCTTCTCAGATTAAATGGGTTACTAAAGTTTTCTTTTCTTTTTTTTTTTTTTAGCTGTAGCCTTTTAAATTAGTGCTTTAGAGATATACATAAAGGTGAAATTCACTATGGTATATTAGTATACATATATAGCACAATTTGATCAATTTCACTTCAACATTCCCTCATCTTCCTGACCCTAGTTCCTCCCCATTTATCCCCTTCCTCAACTCTGTTTTTGCAGGATTACCTCTCCCCTTGTTTTTCTTTGTTATGTTCTAACTTCCATATATGAGAGGAAGCATTTGACCCTTGACTTTCGGAGGCTGGCTTATTTCACTCAGTCCTAATGTTCTCCACTTCAATCCATTTACCAGCAAATGGCATAATTTCCTTCTTCTTTATGGCTGAGTAGAACACCACATTGCTTTATTCATTCAGTTGTTGACCGGCACCTGGGATAGTTCCATAATTTGACTATTGTGAATTGTGCGGCTATAAACATTTATGTGCCTGTATCACAATAGTATGCTGATTTTAATTCTTAAGATAAATATCAAGGATAGGGATATCTGGGTCAAACGATGGCTCCTTTACTAGTCTTTTGAGGAATCTCTGTACTGCTTTCCGAAGTGGTTGAGAGCCTCAGCATGAGAGAAGATCTTTGCCAGTTATTCCTCCAACAGGGGATTAAAATCCAGAACATATTAAAATCTAAAAAAAAAGCTTAATACACAAAAAAACAAAATACCAAATTAATAAATGGGAAAAATTATCAAAAAAGAGACATAAATGGCCAACAAATATATGAAAATAATGTTCACCATCTCCAGCAACCAGGGAAATGAAAATCATAACTATGTTGAGATTTCATCTCACTCCAGTAGGACTTTTTTTTTTAATTTTTGAACTTATCTTCTGATTAACCAGTTTACCTTGTTTTTAAATTTTGTGAACATTTTCTATTTCATAATCCATGAAAACTTCCTAAAGATCGTTTTTGTTGTTTTATGTAACTATAGTTTTAAGGAAATTAATGGAAAAATAGGAATATATGTGAAACATTTTTGTATTTGCTAAAATATTTATTATACTTGCTGCAAGAGCAAGTATAATATCTTCATGGATACCATGTGGTTTATATTTTTATTTTTTTGTTATTTCTATGTCAATATTTAGTTAAAATATGAACATATGTTTTCATATAGCTATGTCTTTAGTGTATCTGGGTGTTTAATTATGCAATTTAAGATGCTGAAACTTTTATAATTTTTCCCCAAATGTTTTTCAATTGCTATTTTTTTTTTGTTCAATTTCATGCTTTGTGTGATTGCATGCAAAAATGCCCCTTTGTGAGAGCTATGCTTTATGTTTTGTCAGGGATCTATGGATATACACTAATTGGGACACATTTTATTTTAAAATCTTAGGTTGTATTCTTTGTACTAAAGATACAAATTATTGTCAAAAATGAAACATACTTTCAGCAGTTTGAGATTTCAATTTCCTGAGATGAGTTTTTAAAAATTTTTTCTTAACATTTGGGGAATAGCAAGTTTCATGACCTGGTTGTGAGTCAGTAACCTTCCTGTACCACACCTGTTTTTCTTTTGAAACATGTCAGCACTGTGTGTTGTGTTTGCACAGCGTGTGGGAGTTGCAGCTCTCTAACAAGCATAAAGTAAAGCTGAGAAGCCTGAGTAAGGGGTCATTAAATTCTACCATTTAATTCCAGTCACTTATGTCTGTGTCTAATACGCTTATTGTTCAGAGTGACTTCATTTTTTTTCCAATGAGGTACAGAGTTCTTTTGTGTATTTTGATAGTTACAAAATCTATTTCCTTTTGTGTGTGTGTATGTTTGGCATTTCCATTAAAAGTTCGGTATATTTTTCTAACAATTCTATGTATTTATAGTACAAAAGGAACACTTCCACAATAGCTGCTAGTTATTACTTCTAAAGGTCCCTATATTACCTTCTGTAATGCGTATAAGTGCACAGTACATGGCAGAACAAGAGAATAAGCCTTACTACTCCTAAGAAAGTAATGAAAAACCTTAGAAATTGTATGCTAAATAATAAGTCTTTTCCATATGTTTTGAGGGGGTAGAACAAACTAGAAAAGAAAAAACAAAGAAAGAAAGAAAGAAAAGGAAAAAGAAAAGAAAGGGAGAAATAGGAATAAAAAATTACGTGGGTTAATAACAAAAAGATCATTTAGCACAATGCAAATTATTAAAAATTTCTTAATTTTATGTATCTATAAGGGGTAATTTTATAAGTATTAACTATCTGTTGCTAGTCAACATTAATTTATATTACTATGCAAATGGGCCATGCATTTTTGTATCCATAAATACTTTTACATTTGCAAAGCCATTTTATCAATGCTGTCTTCCAAACACTACCCATCTTCCTCTGGAATTAAACCATTTTTAATTCTTTATCTTCCCCTAATGGATTCTCTTCCCTTTAGTTCACATTCTTTTATATTTCCCATGAGTTTCTGATTTTAGTTTACTAGAGAATCATTGCCACATTTCATCATCACTTAATATTTAATAAATGGAAGATTATCAATCCACTTTCTTTTACAAATAAGAAATTTATCTATTGTCTTTCTAAATATTTTTCAATGAGTTGCAGAGCAATGATAATAAATGATTCTAAAGCCTGCTGTATCTATTTTGCACCACTCTGTTTGAGGGCAGAGGGCATATCCTGCTTATATTTTTATTGGGCACAGTTCCTAGCATGAGGAGTCTCAAATAGAGTCAGAGTTCATTAAATGCTTGTTGAATTTAATTGACTCAACTTTTTTCTTTTCCACTCCCTACTTCAAGGCCTAAAGAATTGCATTTCCAAGCAGCACATTTGGCCTTTCTGTAGAAAACAGCTATTGCCATTCCTCTAGGAAGATGTGAATAATGACTTCAATTTTATGACTCTGAATAGTAGAACACTGGTGACCAAGAGGCTAATGCAGAACAGAAATTTGAAGGTTAACAGCTGAGAGAGCTGTGTCTCTTGATCTTCTATGTTAACATGATTCTGTGAAATGGAAAGGAAAAGTGTTTTTCTTCTTTCTGAGCACTAGTACCATACTGAGACCAATAAGAGTCTGGTGCATCAATCATGGCCTTTTATTCAGAAAAATGCTATAGGTTTTCTAGGTTAAAATGCTTCCTAAGCCATTTTAATTCAATACAAATATGTCTATTCTAGTATTGTTATTAATACTGCTACCATTACATTATTGTAATACAGAGAGTTTTTTGATACAACAAAAATGAAGCAAATAAGAAAAGGTCTTACAACTGTAGCCTTGAGCATTTATTAAAGCTATATCTGGATTGTTCCTGTACACAGCATAATATTTATGGCTAAAATTACGCTGCTTATTATCAACAACTCAAGATGACCTTGCTTGAGCTAAATTGCTGAAGACTTTATCATTTTATTAAAATTGATCTTAAAGACATTTGTGTGATAAAGTCCAATATAACTCAATTGGAATATGCATGAGGTAATGTCAGTTGCTAGTGTTCAGATATTGACAATATTGACTTCTCCATAAACTAAAATATTGAAAAGAAATAACATAAAGAATTACATATGGAGTCATTCATAGGAAAGTAATGATTAATATACAATTAAAGTTCTTTTTAGTGAGTTAAAGTTTAATTATATTATAGTATTTTCATTGATAATTAATATAAGTGTATACAAATACTGTTGCAGAATAAATCAGAAATCACTTATTGAGATGTACCCACTCACTAATTAATTTCTCTATTTCCATTGCTTATAAGAAAAAATATTTATCATGAGAACAGACAGATTCCTCAGGCACATAATAGAGCTAACCTCATCCATATGATAAATGCTTTTCAAATATTTAGGAATTCAGCATACAAAATGGACATGAGCTTAAGTAGAATATGCGTTAAGAAAATTCTGATACTTCTACCAGGAGCATGCTTTAAAAAGGTTGATTTACATAAACAAGAAAATCTAATACTGAGGAGAAGAATTTCGGAAAAGCTAGTCATATTTGTAATAAGACTTGAAATTCTGGGGATGATGATCTGTACTGAAGTAAACTTCTGATATGCTTCCTGAACTTCATAGACTGGTTAGTTCTTTAGATTAAGACCAGTAAAATTGATTTGCAAAACAAATATTCTCTATCAGGAAACAAAGGAAGTCATTATAAACAATAAAAATAAACCAATTTCTATATTTAATTACAGGGGTAGAGCTTGAAAGGAGAAAGGGAATATGGAACAGCAAGCCCTTTATAGGATGTAGTGACTTTGGAGAATAATTACTGAAAAGACAGTGGAAATATCAAAGTTAATGTTAAAGGCATTGGGATCCCTTTATTATAGGTCAGAGTTGATTATTTTTAGCTATAGAACACAAATTTCATGTAATTCTGCATTTTACTTAACCTAGGTATTTTAGAAACAACAACAAATACAGAATTAGTGCTGCATGTGGGGTAGGTATGGGGATGAACTCAATCCAACCAGTGTTGATTAACCAAGGTAGGAACCACAATTGACCAGGGAATCATCCTAAGCCCATGGCATATTAGTTCTGCGATGCTGACCAAAGTGCAAATACCCGCTATAGGTGTGTTTCCTAATGCACTGAGTGACTGTGTAATAATAACCTCATGAGGTTATTGTGATAATTCCAGGAGCTTGTTCACATGACGCACTAAAAGCTACCTTGTTCATATCTTGAACATACAATGGGTATTAACTATTTTACTGAATATTTTATTTATACCAAGGAAACTCCAAAACCAGTGATTTTTGTCACGTTCTGTTACTTCACTGAAATAATGTTTTTGAAGTTGGCAAAATTTTTACATCTATATCTCCTCTTTTATTCCTTCTCACTAATATAACTTTATTGCACTATGCCATCTCTAGAATACTACTAGGTTTAAACATATGAAATTGTGAATTTTTGAACATTTCTCATCCTCAGAAACAGCCGTTTAAAATGATTCAATCTATGAATGGCCTTCTAATTCATCCCCCTTCTTTCATCTCCCTGCTTCCCTATTTAATCAACCTATTCTACTGCTATAAAATTAATATTCTTAAAGTGGAACTTTCATCCTGTCTTATTCAGAACTCTTAAAGATGCTCCATTGATATTTTAAAAATCTTCAAATGCAGGACAAGTCCTCTATAATTTATCCTACAGTTCAATTTTCAAGTATATTTCAAAGCATTATTGCTATTATATTTCATGCTGCTCCTTCTGTTGTAGGCAGTGCACTATTACTGAAACCTACATGCTTCTTCATGTTTTTTCTGCTGACTGTTGAATCCTTTGGAAACGTATTCATTTTAGGAATAGAAGTAGAGATTATAGTGTATCAAACCCAATTCAAAGGGGGTCTTTCTATTTTTAAAGAGGATTTGGATTAGCATTGTTTCATTAACTCTGTGCCCTCTTCCCTTCCACTGACTCAGCAATTCTCTTGCCATTATAAGCTGTGAGAAAAGATATTTGAAGGAACAAGTATGCAAGTAGCTTATTTTCCTAAGACTTAGGGACAGACACTCAAAACTTTCCCACCAGTATTTCTTTAAAAATCTTGTCAACAAACATATAGTTAGGTACATTTACCTTTTGTCAATTCTTAACCATTTTATTAACTCAAGAGATAACCTAGATATTAAATTGACATAAATGTGCACATAAATTATCTAAGTAGAGCACATATTTGTCCTATAGGGGAAAAAAAAGACTTCTAAAATTTTCTTGAAGATCAGGAGAAAGATGAAATCTTATACACTGTTGGTGGGAATGCAAACCAGTTCAGCCCTTATGACAAATACTGTAGGGGTTCCTCAAAAATTTACCACACCGAGTTTCAACTTTATGTGTATCCATAGTGCACTAATTAAAAAATGACAAATAAATATAAGGAATATCAGTAGAATAGAGGAAAGGGAATGGGGGAAGGAACACTGGGGGAAGTAATGAGGACTGAATGGGAACAAATTGTATCCCATATAATTATAATTATAATTATATTGTATAATTATAACAAAATGAACCCTAATATGTATAAATATAATGAAATAACTTTTAAAAAGTATTCTTGCCACAAAACTGAACAAAAAAAATTAACTTAAAAATAGAACTACCATATGCTCCAATAAAGCTACTACTGGGTATTTATCCAAAGGAAATGAAATATTGTTACGTTATTCATGATAACCAAATTGCAGAATAGACAGAGTTATTCATTGATGATTGCAATATATATATATCCTAAAGAATACTGTTTAATCATGAAAGGGAAATACCAGCATCTGTTGCAACATGGGTGGGCCTGGAAATCATAAAGTTGAGTTAAATAAGTCAAGCACAAAAATACACAAATACCACACAGTTTCATTCATATGCTGAATCTATGAAAGATGGGCTCATCTAACTAGAGTAGAATGATAGTTGCCAGAGTCTTGGAAGTTAAGGGAAGAAAGACTGATAGGGAGAGATTGCATGAAGGGTACAATATCACAGCAGATAGGAAGTTTGGGGCTCGATTACAAAGAGGATGATTATAGTTAAAGATATTATACTGTGTAATTCAAAACAGCTAAAAGAGAGGAGTTTGTTCTCCTCAAAAGGACATAAGCATTTGAAATAATAGATGTGCTAAATGCCATGAGTTGATGATCACATAATGGCTAAATGAACATAGCATCACACTGTACCCAGTAAAGATGCACAATTATCATCTTTCACTATAAGCAAATAAAAAGATAATAAATTTTTAGGTAATGGAATAAAACATAAAGTACAAAAATAATATTAGAAAACCATGGCAGTAACTAAATAGAAATAAGATACAGAACTTTCTAAGGCAGCCAGTTATCAGCATCTTATGTCAGGATACTTCTATTCTCCAACAAAGCTTCTGTTACTACCACTTTTAGCCTTACTAATGCTATAACCTGAATATGCCAATGTTTTGTTTTCAGTTTTCTCTCTTTTGATTTTCAGAGTATTGTATTTAAAATCTCTTTGATTTAAACAATCTTACCTTTTAAAAAGCCAATAAACAGGAGTTCCTCTTGAAATCTCCACCAGACAGTGGAAAATATAAGATAAGGGGCAGAAATTTTTCTGTTCTACTTTTCTCGTATAGTTCTGGGTTCCATTTGTAACCCAAAAGCTAAAAATGGAATTATTCATATTCAAAAATTTCCTGTTTGAGATGGTACATTAATAAATTCTACAAAATACTATTAAAGTATCAATAATATTTGTTATTCACGGGCATATGTATACATTTTATTTATTTATTTATTTATTTTTTATTTTATACACATTTTATATTATTTTATTAAAATCTTGTAAGGTTGCTCAAAATAAAAAAATTAAAATAAAAAAATATAATACATCATGATCAAGTGGGCATCATTCCTGGAAAACAGGGCTGATTCATCATTCACAAATCAATAATTGTAGTTCACCACTTAAATAGAATTAAAACTCTCATTATCATTGACTGAAATGAACTGACATGATTTTATTAGTAAACAATTCATTTTTACTTTCATCTTTGAAAATATTATGACATTTTTTAATAATTCCAACTCACAAATATCATACTTTATGTATCTTAAATTATTTAAGATATTTTAAAGCTTTTAATGTATTTATAGAATTTAATATTTTCTGATCTGTTTCAGAATTTATTCCACTTCAGTCTAATGTGGTACATAAGCAATAGAAGATATTATTAAATAAAATAGTAATTAGAAGTGTTTATTAACTATTATTATTTCTGCTATAGATAATTTTACTAAACAGTAACAGAAATGGAAGTATAGGAATACAAAATATCAGAATCCCAACTCAATCATATTGTGATATTTAAAAATAATAATCTATTTAAAATAATTACTTAATTTTTATGGTTTGAATATGAGGTGTCCCCTGAAAGCTCACATGTGACAATTTGAGAAGGCTAAAGTGAAATTATTGAGTTATGAAAGATTTATCCCAATCAGTAAGTTAATCTCCTTTTGGGATTAATTGGCAACTGTGGGATGGTAGGGTGTGGCTGGAGAAGACGGGTCATTGGAGGTGTGCCTTTGGGGTATATATTCTGTATCTGCTGTGGAGTTTTGCCCTCTGCTCTTTTCTAATATGCCTTGTGTTGCTTGTCTCTTTGGAGCCATGCCTGCTGCCATGATATTTAGCCTCACTTTGAGCCCTGAGGAATGGAGCCAACCTTCCATGGGCTAAGACCTTGAAACTGTGAACCCCTAAATAAACTTTTTCCTCTCAAAATTGTGCTTGTCAGGTCTTTAGTCACAGCAATGGAAAGCCTGACTAATATAGAAATTGGTACCAGGAGTGGGGTCATTGCTATGACTAGCTTGATCATATGGTTAAGATTGGGAGGTTATTGGAATTTGTGGGAGGAATTTTGGAAAGTTTGGTGATGCAGGGTGAAAAAGCTTTAGCTTGTTGCAAGCAGAGCTTATAATGGGTGATTCTGTTGGAAGCTCAGAAGACCTGAATACCAATAGGACTGTGCTAAGTAAAGACAGGGTTCAAGAGGTTTCAAAGAAGGAAGACTCTATTGGAAATTGGATGAGAGACCATTCATGTTGTTTTGTGTAAGAAGTTGCATGCATATTGTCCATTTCTGGAGAGTTTTTCTGAGCCCAATTTCAAAGGAGAGGTAATTCTTTTTTTTTTCTTTCCTTTTGATAACAAACTTATTTTAGTTGCTTGACATAGTCTTACATATTGGAGAGAATGGTTATTACATATTCATGCATTCATGGATGGATATTAACAAAGTAGGTTAAGGCTGATCCTACTCCAGAATCTCCCTCCTTTATCCACTCCATGCTCTTGTGTCTCCTCTATATCTCCTCCATGTTATAGATAGAAATAGGCATAAGCATGTGCATTAATTTTGAAATTTCTGAGTTTCTCTTCCTGCCTCTGTATAGTTGGGCTTCTCACGGGAATCAAGAGTTCCCAGTTGCATTTATAACTCCCCTAATCCTTCCTCCCCTTTCTGCCTCCCTTCCTTTGCCCCCTAGCTTCATAGCTGTGGATCCCCCTCTTACGTGAAAATTCATCTATGTTGAAATTATCATTTAAGCTTAGCTAACTCCCAACCTGTCTTAGATTTTATGCTACGTACACATATGAGAGAAAACATTTGGCCCTTAATTCTCTGAGTTTGGGATATTTCACTTACCATAATTTTTTCCATCTCCATCCATTTGGCTGCAAATTCCATGATACCATTCTCTCTAATAGCAGAGTAGAACTCATGTATATGTATATATCACACTTTTTTAATCTACTCATCCATCGAGGGGCATCTGAGTTGGGTTCATAGTTTAGTTACTGTAAATTGAACTGATACAATTATTGATGCAGCTTTGTCTCTGTGGTATGCTGATTCTAGCTCTTTTGGGAAAATACCCAGGAGTGGGATAACTGGGTCATAATGTGGTTCCAACCCTAGTTTTTGGAGAAATTTCCACATTGCTTTCCAGAGTGGATGTACAAGTTTGCAGTACCACAAACAGTGTGATAGTGTTGAGGCAGAGAAAAGTTAGGCAGTCAGTGTAGGCAGAATAATGTGGGTCAATAAGGAGAAAATTAACCGATGGTCGATGGTCATCTTTCCTGAGAGGGCAATGAGCATTCCACTGTCCTAAGTAAGCAGAGGTGCATATGGGTTTCACATCCCCTTCACTTCCCTCTGCTAATAAAAATGATTGCGGCCCAGGATCGTAGACTAGCTCAGACAATCAAGGTAAAATCAGTTTTTTCTTAGGATCAATTTGACATATCCTCAATGCTAATGAGAAGGGTGGTTTCAAATGCAAACACTCCCTTCTGCTAAGCAAACTGTCACATTCTTTCTTTTGATGCCTGAGGTGCAAACCCAAGGCTGGACCATAATTCCTGGTGCCTGTGTCCTAGGTACAGAGGCAGAGAAACAGTGACCAATTGAGGAGAGAGTGTCATATAAAAAGGGCAAACCTCACTGCCTTGTTGGCTCTGTCCCCTTCTCCTACGCTGGGGTAAGTCTGCTCTTTTCCCTGTGTTTTACTTTCTGTAAAATAAAATCTGTCTACTACACTTGCCTCGGTGTCCATCAGTTTCATTCTTTGACTCCAAGGACATGAACCCAACATCCACGAAACCTGCATCAGTGTTTAGATGTAATTCTTAAGCTGGTGGAAGAAATTTCCAGGCAGCATAGTATTCAGGTGGTGGTAAGGGTATTGTTGGTGGTTTTCAGCCAAGTTTATGTTGATCAGAAAGCAGTGGAGAAAGATTTAAAAACCTAGGACTTGAAAGGCAGGTGTAAAAATGGGACCAAGGAAGTGGCTATTTTTAAAGATATCACCACCATTAAAGAGGTAAAGATTTTGCCCTGAGACAATAAGAAAGATGGCTGGAGGGCATCTGAGGAACTGTTAAGACCACACCCATCTCAAGCTTAAAGGAGTAAAAATTCCTTTGAGAAGAGTCAAGTGGGCCACCCTGCTTGTACAGAAAAACCTAGGTAGGTTTTTCAATGTGCTCAGACATCCAGTCACTCAGAGGTTGCTACAGCCAGGGCTCTGGAGGCTTGGCTGCTGCTCAAGGTGGCAGTAGGCCTTGGCAGCATCCAAGTGGTGTTGACTCTGCAGGACTGCAGGATGCTGCAGTCAGGGTGTCCTGGAGGCTTCCACCAAGATTTCAAAGAAAGGCCTGGGAGGCCAGGCAAAGTGCCCCAGAGTCAGGGTTCCTGCAGGCAACTCCTGAGGGGGTGATGTGTGGAGATGTGAGGAGGACACAGAAATAGCAATGGAGACCCCCAAGATTAAGAAATACCAGTTCCTCAGTACGATGTCTGCAGAATTCTGCAGGAATTGAACATGGAGAAGTCAACAGACAGGCCATGTGGACTGCTACCAGCAAGGTCATAGGGGTGGAGCTATACAAGCATTTTATAGAGAACAACATGTTAGCTTGCGGTCCAGATGCTGAACATGGAACTACAGAACCTGCTTGCCCAGCTGGATTTCAGACTTGTTTTGGTCCCATCCCTTCTTTGTATGCCCTTATTTTTCTGAATGGAAATATTTCCTATGTGCATTTACATATTGGATAAGGTAAAAAAAGGAGAAGAAACAGCTCCAGATGCAAGTTTGATTCTTCTTGAATGGTTCTTGATTATTTCTCTGGACATGGGAATCCAGGTCCTTCACTCTTCCTAAGCAGACTCTGCCCAGTTATTCTGCAGGAAGTTTCCAGGCCTTTGGTCCAGATGGAGATAACACTGTTGATCCATAGGTTCCGAGGCTTCGGCATCTTGACTGCATGGCTACTGGTTCTTCCAGCTCTGCAGCCTGCAGGTGGCCATTGTGGGACTATCCAGCCTCTGGTTGTGTAAGTCTATCTAATATTTATATCCTGTTGATTCTCTTTCTCTAGAGAACCTGGTCTAATACACTAATAATTATCTTTCATCAGATTAACCTTTTTTTGGCCCAGTGACTCAAAAATTTGGGTGTTAATCATTATGTCCAGCACGCGATTAAAGCCAAATAGCTCTTCAAACTCTGTGCTGAAGCACATGCTTTATGAAATGAATCTCACGTACATTTTCCTTTTCAGTACCCATCCTTCACATCCTTAGACAGCATCACAGATTGCTTTGGAAAGTAAAGACTTTTATTATGAGGTATAATATAACTAGAGCAACCATTTACAATTCCCCTTCTATTTGATGCAGGATAGATTAGTTATAATTTTCACCAAAACTTAAATATTGGTTAGTGACACAAAAACAGTAGTAGATAATGTCGCCCATACTCTATAAATTCATTCCTCCATTAGTGCTTATTAGACTTTAGATGACCTGGTGTTTCCATTTCTGATATTATGTCCTGCAACTGATACTTAAGCTCTTTCACAGAACACACCACTTTCTTATTTTAGTAGAGTACATTTCTGTAACTTATCACTGGAGAATTCAAATGAAAACACCATAAGATAGAGATATGTATCATCTGGAAATACAGACTGATGGATGATTTCACATATTGCCTCTATTTTCCAAAAGGTTAATTTCGCAGTTTAGGAAGCAATTCAGGTATGCTAATTAATGTGGCAGTTAAGAGCACAAATTCAGACTGTCTGTTTCTGAATCATGGATTAACCGCTTATCACGTACATGACCTTATCCTCACTGTCAGCGGCTTCTTAAACTTTCTAATGAATAATATTTCTTATTTTCTAGGACTGATGTAAGGAATAAGTGTGTCAATAGAACTGAACTACTTTAACACGAGTCTGAAAAGTTTTGTGTGACCAACTCTGACTTTTTCATATAGGGTGGTAGCATATAATGCTTTGTTGAAGGTGATTCTGTAACCTATTTCAATAATGTCAGGTTAATAAATATCTATGGCCCATGAGAACTAAGTCTTAATCACTCAAAGAACCAAAGATGGAGCTGGAGTGCTGGCTCAATGGTTACGGCACTTGCCTGGCATGTATGAGGATGCGGGTTCGAACCCCAGCACCACGTACACAATGAAGTGTCAGAGCAACAAAAGCCACAAGAAAAACTAAATAAAACTGATCTCCTCTTTCTCTCTCTCACTGTCCCTCTCTTTAAAAAAAAAAAAAAGAAGCAGCAGCAAAGGTAATGATTTAGCCCTGTAATTCCTCATTTCTAACCTGCAGAATTAACACTTAATATCACCACCTGCACATTGTCTATCATAAAGAAAATATGTGATAAAATCTACAAGGTATCAACAAGAATCACAATTTCCTCATAGATTTCTTAGGAAGAGACTGGCAATTATATAATTAGCAGAGTGGATTTCTTTTGAGACATACACACTTTTTTTATAGTTTTCAACAGTACATATGGGACAGAATAGAAACACACTTTAATTACTACTTAAAAATGTTGTAGTTCTATTTCCTCTGGGAACAAAATGCATAATGTTTCCTAATCATGCTTTTCATAAGAAATCAAAATCTTTCACTTATCGAAAAAATGCTAAAGCCAGAACATTATAGAATTTTGATGCTGAGCAGTACAGTTTTAACCCGCTAAATTACAAATCTTTATTGTATGTGTGATTTTATTGAAAGCAAATAAAATATAACTGAAGGATATATGTTAAAACTCATTAGAAAGAATGTAGTTGATGAATTTTAAACAAAAATTTATATACAGTTGGTAGGGTAAAAAAGTCTTTAGCATCAGTATTTCTGCTATTTTGTGCCAATGTAATTTTATTTTGTTAAGTCTAAGAAATAAATATTGTAATTTTTGTGTGTGTTTGTGTGTTAGAAGCTATTGAAGAGACAAAAAGCCAAGCCAGATATGCAAATGAAATAGAGGAAAAAATGAAATTCAAAGTCATGCTTCAGCTGAAGTAAATCAGTGGGCAGTAAAGAATGTGAGAAATTTATCACAATGTTTTGCACTTTCACTCTGAAGAGGAGACAAAATTTGGAGTCCCTGTCACACAGCATACTGAATCCATAAGCTAAATCTTGGTCATCAGTTCCAATGTGCAAAACTAAAGGCAAAAAGTAATCTCACCTGTAAATGGGTTAGGTCTTATAAATGATGTTTTGAGATTCATATGAATTTAATCTCTAATCAGAATATTTTCATTCGCACTAAGTAGACTTGTTATTCTAAGAAGCTGAAGACAACTTCTAACAATATTAAGAGTCTCAGATGACAATATTAAGGTTCAGAAAATTGTAATCTTATCTACTACAAAAAAAGCTACTGTCGGGGCTGGAGCAGTAGTTCAGCAGTTACGGCGCTTGCCCAGCATGCGTGAATACAAGGGTTCAAACCCTAGCACCACATACACAATTAAGTGTCAAAGCAATGAAAGCCATGTGAAAAACTCAATAAAAAATTCTCTCTGTCTCTCTCTTACTGTCCTGCATACCTATCCAAAAACGTAAATGTTTAATCCCATCATCAAATATTTTGAAGAATAACAAGGAATGATAGGAAGGGAGAGGTAGGGGAAATGTTGGAACTGAGATAAAGCAAGGTACATTCCAAGCAGTTACAAATGTCACTGTATATACTATAGCTATCTATCACCTAACTATCTATATAAATGTTTTTCATAGGTATAAGAATTATGTCACTGCATTTGGGTTTCTTAGGAAAAATATAGGACTCAGAATAAAGGCAAGGGATTAGGGGAGGGAAGGAGGAGGTGGAGGGATGCGGGAGGGGGGAAATTGAACAAATTGTATTGCCTAATTGCATGCATTTAGGGATATGTAACAACTAATCCCAACATTATGTAAAACTATAATGCACTAAAAAAAAGTAAATTTAAAAAAGCTGCTGTCATGAAAATTCTAACCGCAAACTACAGTGAGACATAAGTAAAATATATTAAAACTCTGAGTGTCCCAGAGAAAAACCAACCTACAAGGACATAAGGTTCTCTACATTCCAGAGGGAAGGGTGGAACTCCACAGTGATCTCCACATCTTCTCCATCTGTCCCTTCATGGCTTTGCCAACATGTAATTTGAAATAGCAAACAGAAAATGGTAAATGAGATAAGATGCATTCTCAGAGGGAGACTGAAAAATTCATTGGCATTCAGAGGGACCAATTAAACTAAAATATGGGCAAAGAGAAAACTCCAGAAAAGTGTGACTACAATTCCAAAGGCAATTTCTTTCAAGACTTTGTAAATCCTATATTATATTTGTGAAAAATGTGGTTATAAGAAAGCAAGTTATCAAAAAGCATCTTGGAGGATAACACTGAACAAAGATTTCTGTCTGAGAAGTCAGTTTGTAATCCAGAGGTGGATAGATTATAGGATCCTTCAGAATACCAGAAAATTTCTCCTGCATGGTAGCCCAAAGCACCTGTAGAAGAAAAGAGGTTTACAGAGGTAGGAACAACTCTAGAGTAATCAGTCTTAACATGTAAAATGTAAGTCCAACTACATCAAGATTATTTTCTAATATTCTATCATTCCTAGAACTGGATCATTAACAATTCTTCAGGTATCACTTCATCTCAGTAAGATGGCTAGTATCAAAAAGAATAAAGTGCTAGTGAGGATGAGAAGAAAAAGGAATCCTTGCATACTTTCAGTGGAACTGTAACTTAGTACAGGCAATGCAGGTAGTATGGTGGTTCCCTGAACTTTTAAACATAGAGCTCCCATGTGAGCCCACAGTCCCACTAAATGATATATATTGGGGTCTGACCTTTGCTTTATCAGCTGCCCTGGATCTTGTTGCTGTTTGCATAAGCTCCTTCGGGAAGGGCTGCTAGATTGTATATTGTTAAGCTGAAAAAAAGGGTGTCAACACGGGCTTCAGACGTTTCGCATTGGTATCACCTGCCAATTATTCTAGATCCTTCAAAAGGCGCATGTAGAGGCCTACTGATCAAACGTGTGCCTCCGAGGTCCAGGTGTGGCAATAAATGAGCTAATGTAGAGAGGCTGCGAGGGGGCGGAGTGAAGGCCTTTAAAAAGAGGCTCCAGCCAGCAGTAGGGTGCTATTGCACTCTTCCGCTGGCTGTGGTGTCCCTGCTCCTTTGGAAGATGAGCAGGGATGTCAGCAGCTGAACCTGCCTATGCTTTGCTCCTGAGCTTCCCAGCCTTCAGAACTGTGAGTAATTGCTGTCCATGTTTATTTGTGCTGAAGTAGAGTCTTGTAGCGTTGCCTTGACTTGTTTGAGATTACTTAATGTTAGTCATTTTGTCGTAGCAGCACAAATGAACGTTGCCTTGAAAGAGAGATGTATAGCATGGATATATAAAAAGGAGAAGTAAAGTTTGGACAAAGAAAGACCATTTCGGGTCTCTGGCCTGTGGTTTTTCTCATCCCTAGCCTGTTCCTCAGGTCAGAACCTGGCTGTACCTGGACAGATATGCATCTAATCATAATAACTGAAATAAGCCAGGCTCAGAAAGACAAGTATCACATGATGATACTTACATGTGAAATCTAAAGATGGTCTCATAGAGGTTGATACTATAATCATGGTTATAAGAAGATGGAAAGAATACTAGGGAGGGAGGAGTAGGAAAAGTTTGATCAATGGGTACTGACTCCAAGTTGAATGGAGAAAGAAGTTTGGAGTCTTTTTGGCACAGTAGTGTGACTATAAATAACAATAAAGCAGTTTGAAAGGTTTCAACCTAAAGAGAATGAAAGATAAAAATCAGCATACATGAAGCAGTGGCTCAGCAGTTACAGTGATTGCCTGCCATGCCTGAGGACATGGGTTCGAACCTAGGTACCACATGCACAACGACAAGTTGGAGCAACAAAAGTCACATGAAAAACTAAATAAAACTGATTCTCTCTCTCTCTCTCTCACCATCCCTCTCTCTCTTACATGTATTGGTATATTGAAGGGTCTTTAATTAAAGAAAAAGAAACATAATTCTACAGAGGGATTTCATAAGTCATATATGAGCATGATACAACAGTGAGAATTTCTGATTCTAAAATAAATTTTAAAATAAAATGAGTATATTACAAACAAGCAAATGAAGGGAGAGGTTTATAAATGAAAATACTGAAGTAATCTATAACAATATAATAGAGAAAAACAAAAATAATAGGAAAACATTAAAATACTCAAATTCTTCAGGAATTTCAGTAAATATGAATGCACTGTATTTTCCAATTGAAAGAGTTAAATTATTAAAGGGAGAAAACATTTAAAATAAAAATCACAATGCCACTTTTAGTAGACCTCAAATGCCAGGTACCAAAAACCTATATAAAAAGATACAACATCAATAATTTTCTACACGACTGAGTTCCAATTTTTGCTTAGCAGCTACAGTAGATGAAAAGTACTTGAAAGAGTTTTGCTATCCCTGACCTTCTTCCCACAATTAGTACCATCAAAGGATGAACAGGTACATAGTATGAAAACACCAGGGCTCTAATTCAGCCTGTTTTCCAAGCATTCTCCCTGGAGGAAGACTTCCACTGTTGAGGATAACAAATGCAAATCCACATCTAAACAGTGTTCTTCGTGAATTTCAGACTATTGACACATTTCTCATTTGAGTTTTCTACATCATCACTGGTTAACCTTCATGACAGAGCTGATAATTAGTTTGATACACTCAGATGCTGCCATATTCTCAGTTAGTATTGCCATTAACCAGTGATTCCTTTTATAGTAATTCTTTAAAACCACTTGTTCATTTCTTGATTGATATTTGAGTCTATAATTTACATTTTAGCTAATATAATTATAGACACAAGGAATCTATAATATCTCACAATATGATGACTCAGAATTTAGAAAGTCTAAAGTATACAGATTAAAATCATAATGATAGATTAAACAGATTTATCAGGATTAAATATTATGACTAATAATTAATTACAAAGCTCCTTGAAAAGAATGAGTTGATGCATGTATAAAGAAAAGAGTAATCCTGGATTATTTATTGTAAGATGAAAACAATGAGAAGAAAATCATTACAATTAAAGAGTGCTAAATACTTCCTTATTCAATAAGTGCCATCAACCTGATATACTATCAAAATTCAGGGTTGCAAATTACTAGCTCTGTAATTTGGAGAAAATTCTAACACTTTCAATCTTGTAGTTTCTTCATTATATAATTAGAATGGAAATATATAACCTGCTTAAGAAGATTATGTAAAAGGTTTTTTATAAATCTCTGAGTAGAATACCTGACATATAGGAGGTGGCTGAAAGAAATTTGATTTCTCTATCCCTGACTCCCTTCTCCTAATAACGAAAACATGTTCCTTGAAATGGAGATACAGTGATATAATCAAAATATTAAAATTATAATTTATTACTTTCTTATAAGGAAGAAATATAAAATCATAGAAAACTCTTTTGGAGCAGGTTTTTAGTGATTGAGTGGATTAATTTTTATAATCTTACAAATTTCAAAATGGAGCTATATGGGATATGAAGTACAAAAAATTCTGCTTGCTTTCTATGAATATGCAGGTATAAAATCAAATAAATTCCTTGCATATATTATATAACTCTTACTACTTTTTAAGTAGACTTCTGTCAATTAGCATGAATGTAATATTTATTGTCAATTACCAAATCAATACATGTTACTTTTTTACCACAGACATATTATATTTTCTTTGATTTATTACGATGAACTAAAACCCTGTTAATTCTTACTATACCTATGGCTAAATTGTAAGGTTTTTTTTTTTCTTTAAGAGAGGACACTGAGAGGGAGAGAGACAGAGAGAATCAATTTTTATTGAGTTTTTGACATGGCTTTCCTTGCTCTGATGCTTAGTTGCATACTTGGGTTGCTGGGGTTTGAACCAGTGTACTTGTGCATGCTGGGCAAGCGCCGTAATCACTTAGCCACCGCTCCAGCCCAAATTGTAAGGTTTTATAATATGAAGATTCATTTTTTTTCTTGTCTCCATAAGTATCAGTACTTTTATGGAAGGAAAATGATGGAAGGAAAAAAAGTTTAAATTAAAAAAAAATAATGAGCAAATTCTAAGCACATAGACAATTTAAAGATAATTTTACATAAAAATAGACTAAAATATCATTATTGTAAGATAAAATGGCACTAGAAAATAGCACAATTATTTTCTGATAAGCTAGGAAACTGTAATTAATTCTATTTCCAGATCATTACACTTAGCTTTCTGTATCTTAGTGAAAAATAATTAATACTAAATATTATGTTATTAACAAAAATAGTATTTCATAGATACATATGCATATTAATTATAAAAAATTGTTTTAAATGAATGACTTATAAATCCTGAAAAGTAAATATATGGCAAAATAATATATTATTCATATGTTTTAATTTTCCATATTGAGAAATAATTTAGGACCACTAATTCTCCATAACTTTATCCTTCTCATTTTGTGTCTTTGAAATAAAAGCAGGAGGGCTGGAGTGGTGAGTTTCAGTGCTTGCCTGGCATGCTCAGAGTATGTGAGTTCAAACCCCAGCACCATGTGCGCAATGATGTCTCAGAGCAATGAAAGCCACATAAAAAAATTAATAAAAATTGATTCTTTCTCTCTTTGTTCCTCTATCTTTTTAAAAAAAAGAAAAAAATAAAAGTAGGCACCACCAGTAGTTATTCAATGACGTTTTCAGTAAAATTTATATAAGGAATAATACATATATAAACATTTGCACAAATTTATTATGAATTATGAGTGTGTGTACATGCTACATTTATGATATCATCACCACAACCAAGGTACTAAATTTAACCATCATTTTCAAAACTTAGCTTTCTTTCTTTGTGTGCTAGGTTTATTTTTGTTTTTGTTCTTCTTTGATAAGAACATCATAAGATCTAGTCTCAGCATATTCTAAAATGCATAGTACTTAATATTAACTATGCATGTTAAGTAGTATAGATCATCTCTAAAATTTATTAATTGTACATAATTAAAAATGCTATACTCACTAAAAAATAATTCTCCACATTTTGTTGTCGAAGATTTAGAGAAATTTGCAACTTTACATACTGTTGGTGGGAATGTAGAATTGTTTAATGACTATGAAAAGACACTATGGGGTCCTCAAAAAATTAAAACGATTATAACCATATCACATACTAGTCCCAATTGTGGGTATATGTACAGATAATTGAAATCAGAATCTTGAAGAGATTTCTATAGCTCTGTGTTTCTTGCAGCATTATACAATGGCTTTATTAGAATCATTTTAATATTCCCGCATATTCTTGGTGCATTCTTTCTTTTTAGTGGAGGTACCAGGGATTAAATTAAGGGGCACTTTGCCACAGAGTCCCATCCTCTTCCCCCCCTTTTTTTTCTTTTCATGTTTTCTTTTGAGACAGGGTCTCACTAAGGTGCTTAGGGCCTCACTAAATTGCTGAAGCTGGCCTTGAACCTCCTGACTCAGCCTCCCTAGTCCTGGGTTTATAGGCCTGTCTGTTGTGCCTAGCAGTGCAGTGCTTTTCTTGCCTAGGATAGTTTAACTGGTCATGTTCAATCATCCCTAAAGAGTTTATTAGGCAGGGTCTTTTTTTCTTTTTGAAAGCAGCAACTTTTCTTCCCAGGTGAGCCCATGCATTTGAATTTTTTTTTTTGTCTTTGTTAAAAACCTGATGTCAGACAAGATTGGATGATCATGTACTCATGGGTTTATTTGTGAGCTCAGTAATTTGCTCTGCTGGTGTATGTGTATGTTCAACCAATGGTTTTGCAATACAGTTTGAAATTAGGGAATGTGATGCTTCCAGTTTTCAATGAGATAGCATTGAATCTATAGATTATTTTAGATGTAAAGATTTCTTAACCTTGTTAATTCTTAAATTCATGCACATGGGATATCTTTCCACTGACTTATGTCTTTTTAAATTTCTTATCAATATTTTACTATTTTATGGGCTGGAGCATTGGCTTGGTGGATACGGAGCTTGCCTGGCATGCCTCGCAAGTGAGTTTGAACCCCTGCACCACACACACAATGAAGTTTGGAGGCAATGAAAGCCACATGAAAAACTAAATAGAATTGATTCTTTTTCTCTCTTCAAAAAAATATTTTGTTGCTTTGGGGGTAGGGAATGTCCACCTCCTTGGTTAAATTTATTCCTAATTATTTTATTTCTGTCAATGCCATTGTGAATGAGACTACTTTCTTCTTTTTCAAATACTTCATTACTGATTTATAGAAACACAACTGATTCTTGAATGCTAACTTTGTATCTAGCAACTTTATTGAATTTGATTATTTGTTCTAAACAGTTTTTGGTGGGGTCTTAATGTTTTTCTATGTAGAATATCCAATAAATGGTGTTGGGAAAGACAGCTGTACACATGCAAAATAATGAAACTAGGTACCTATGCCATCTATGATAATTAATTTAAAACAGATTATATACCTCAATTAAGTTCTGCACAATAACTTTCATAAAAGAAAATGTAGGATAAAGGCTCCAATGCGGCATTGATTTTTTTTTTTTTTTTGACATCAAAAGCACAGGCAGCAAAAGCCTGCGAGAATACAGGTTATTAAAACATTTCTTCAAAGCAATGAGAGAAATCATCAAAATGAAAAAAATATTTGCAAACATCATAACTGATGAGGGGTTAATAAATACTGTGTGTACAAGGAGTACACACAATAGGAAAAAAATGGCAAAGGATCTGATCAGGCTTTTAACCAAGAAAGACTTACGAATGTCTAATATGATCCCCCTCCTCCAAAATCCAACTTCAACAAAGCACAAATGAAAATAGTTTATTCCAGCTTGTTTGGGATAATTATGAATTATGATCTGAGTTTTAAATTTGTTCCCAGAATTTTCCACAAGGATTAAGAATTGATCATGCTTAATGGTGGTTGATTTTTAATAATTCTTTATCAGTTGATTTCCTTTCTCTGTCTGACTTTATAGTTCACTACTGGTCTGCAAACCTTCCAAATAAGTGCTTGCAATTAAACTTTTTTCTTCAGGTGTGTTTTTGTGGGAATCTTAAATTAATAGCATCCAATCTACTGCCCGCATACCTGCCAAAGACCTGATAAAAACCAATGAGCATGATGGACTTCATGAGTCATAAAGTGAACAGAAGGAGTAGATAAAAAATGGAGGGAATTCCACAGAGATACTCTTGCTTACTGTCTCCAATAGACATGTTTCAGATGCATTTCCTTCTTTGAGTCACTTTTTAGATCATCCACATGACAGCCAAATGCACTTGCTTTGCTTCCATAGCGAACTTCCAAATAAGTCAGTATTGCAACACAACCCTTGAGTGTGCTTAATATCATTCCTTGACTTATATTCCTTATCTTTGCCTCCCCTCCACTGCCAAAGGCTTTTATCTCTGGGACAAAATGGGTATACTTTAGTAACTTTAGTCCAATTTCAGCTTTCATTTAAGATTATGACCAGGAGAATTATGAGCTTGCATCCTGGACTAAGGTTTTCAATCTGCAATTTATTATCAATATGGATGATTAGAAATATTTTGTAGAGCAGATGACATAATCACAGTGTTACAGATTCCTGAATCTTGAATGATGTAGATAACGTAAGTGCAAAGTCTGAAAGTATGTGGTTAATATACATATAGGTAGTAATTTTGTCTCTGACTATCCCTACATATCACCAGTCACACAACCCCTGAAATGCTACTTAAAATCAAGGAAGGATTCAGAAAATATGTGACTTTATAATATTCTATGAGATGAAAATCACAAACTCTGCCTTGGGAAAATAATATATTTGAAAATGATAATCTAATCTACTTTATTATGTTTTGTGCTTATAATAATAGAAAATTAAACATGTCTAAAATTATGAAAAATTTCCAATTTTATTATTTTCCTTATAAATAGTGACCAATAAGTCTGAATGTTTGTGTGCGTGCCTGCTATTGGAATAAAGAAACACTGTTTTCTATGTGCAAAAATACCACCAAGAAGTTACAAAAGGCCAAGGTTGTTTGAAAAGTTTTAAGTGTTTTTGTTTATTTTTAACAAATATACAACTCTGATAGAGGAAAAATATTCTTTTATTGATATATGTGTATGTGCAGATGTATGTGTAATTGCAGGTGTGTGTGTAATTCTAGACTTGAGGAAATGTTATAATCCTCTTCTGCCAGATTTTAATAGAATTAGGCAAGAGTAATTTAAAACGCTTTTTCAGGGCTTGGGGGATTTAGCTAAATCATAGAGCACCTGCTAGTGTGCATGGCATCCAAAAGACAAAGCTAGTGGATCCACTACAACTTTTACAAAATGCTTGATTGTAGACAATGAAGGATAAATTAGTAAACCAAAATTGATGGAAAACCTTGGATATGTTTTAAAATGAGTACATTGTGGATTATGCTTAACATCTTAGGGTTGAATAGGAAAATAGCAGAGATGATGGTTGTTTCAGGGAATAAGCACAACTCTTGTGGTTTATACTTGATCAGAGCTGGAATAAGGGCAAGAAAATGACCATGGAGGGAGAGAGAGAAAGAAAAAAGAACAGAACCTGAATGGAATATTTTGGTTAGAGTTACAGATGCATAAACAACAATTTTTAAGCTTTTGGTATGAAAAACTATATAAGCTTTTTTTGTACCATTCAAGCAAATACAGAGTGTGTGGTAGGTAATGAACACCATACATTAGAGCCAGAATTGGGCCCTCCAAAGTGCTGTCTAATACAAGTTTTCAGGAAGTTTCGAAGCTTCTCATTTACACATGATCAGACACATAAACTTATATCAAATACTACATTCTAAAGTTTCACAACAGCTTTATTGTAATATAATTTTCATGTTGTAATATTTACCTATTTTAAACAGTAGGGTTAGATAAGCTTTAGCAAATTTATATATTTGGGCAATGATCACAACAATCCAGATTTAGAACCCATAATTCACCCCTGAAAATTCATCTATGTCCATTTGAGGTCAATATCCTGCCCATTCTTTGTCCCAGAATATCATTGAATTGGTTACTTGTCTGTTTATTTTTGTCTATTTTAGACTTTTAAAAATAAGTGCATATGTTTGCACTTATGATTTTGTGTATCATTCATTTTTTTAATGTTATGGTTGTTAATTTCTTTTTTGTTGAATAATATTTCGTTAAAAGGGTACAGAGCATTTTAAAAAATCTATTCACCCTTTGATGGAGATTTTTATTATTTCTACTTTTGGATATCTTAAAGAATGCAATAATGTAAAAATTATTATATATAAATCTTTGTGTGAACTTGCTTTTATTTCTCTTGTGATGATACTGAGTATGTGATATTCTGGGTTTTACTTTAGCCTTTGTTTTTAAATACTGTTAAAACTTTGGTCCACAGGGTCTGCACCAGTTTGCATTTTCACCATGATGGAGGAGCATACTAGTTTCTGTACATCCTTAACAAACTTGAAATTGTCAGTCCTTTTGAATATAGCCCTTCTAGTAGGCATGTAGTATGTCATTGTGGTTTCATTTGCATTTTCACAAAAGTACTGATGTTGAACACCTTAGTTTGCTTACTTCCCACATATATTTCACTTTTTTATGCACCTTCTATTCAAAATTCTGCTCATCTTTTAAAAATCACCTTATCCTATTATAGAATTTTAGTTCTTAATGTGCTTAGATTTAAAACCATTTTTCATGGTTTGCCAATACCATGTCCATGTCTGTGGATAGTCTTTAGTATTCTTAATATTGTCTTGGAAAGGAAAAGATTTTGATGTTGATCCAATTAATTGATTTTTTATTGGATCTTGCTTTTATTTTGTATCTAAGAAATCTTTTCTAACCCTGAAGCACAAAGACATTCCACTTATATTTTTCCTAGAAATTTTTTATCTTTCACTAAGTTCCATTATGTTAAGATAAATTTCACATTGTGGTATGATATTGTGAACTCTTTTTTCTTCTTCAGGATCGTTCACTAAATAATATCTATTGAAAATCTTCCTAAGACAACCTTAAACAGCTCTGTGTCACACACTGTGGGGAATAACTTTTCATAACATTCTATAGGACAAGTCTAACATTTACTTCAATAATTTGTTATTTGAGTATTTTACTTCTAGATTTTCTCCTTAGTAGCAATTATAAGAAAAATCCCCTATACTATTTTGGAGAAATAGATTTCCATAGGAAGATTTGTTGCCAATATTTTTTTCCACAAAAGGAGTGCACTTTTCTATGAGATAATCCATATTTTTTAGGAAAATACATAAAAGTGCTATTTGATTTGATTACTGTTATTTCCCCCTGAAAACTAGTAAGAGCATACTATCAGGTTAAAATACACTTGGAAGAAAAAGTTAAGAGTAAGACATATTGATGAAAATTTAAAAAATTTTAAAATCTACTTCATTTTTAATCACAATTACAAACAGCACTTCTTTACTTTTCCTTGGATATTGTGAAGGTGGTGTGACCTAAATCATGTGTCTGAATAAGTATTGCCTTCTTAGAACATCTATCAAACTCAGTATGAGATCCAGGCTTAGAACCCATAATTCACCCCTGAAAATTCATCTATGTACTTAATTAATTCAGGAATTTTCACAATTATTATTAATTTGACATATTCTACTAAAATAAGAAAGCATGAGTTTTATCATAATAGTTTTAACAAATTCCAAGTGATAGTTTGAATTTAGTCATACATGATTTATAATGTCAAGCCGTAGCTTATTCAAAATGCACATACTTTTTAACCAATGTATCACTTCATGAGTGAATCCTTAATTATAATATTTAACACAGCATGTAATTTATTTGGATTTACTTCTCAATTCTCAGCATTTTGTTTTGATACAGATTGTTATGTAAACTTATTTGAATTATATGTTATTATTTAATATTTATGTAAATGATTTATTTACAACATCCACATAAAATAAATTGCTTTGGAAATATTAACCATAATGAATGCTGAAAATTATGTACATCAGAGCAAATACATCATTTATAATCAATTGTAATCAATGAATAATTTACTTTATTCCAACTATGGATGACTCTATATGAATGGTAATAAAATTGACGAAAACCACTAAATTCTTAAAATAACCTTACCTTCAAAATCAGTATAATCAGTCATTGTATTACATAGATTCTTACAGTTTCTTTCATATTTCTAGCTCCTACAGTTAGTGAATCTTCTGTCCCTAAGACTCCTCTGTAAGATTCAATTACAGTAACCCCCTTGGGACAATCCTTGAGATAGTACATGTGGTTTAACGTCATTACATTCTGGATGCCAAGTTCCCATACCATTCCTAGTTTTTTCTATGACTTTCCAATAAACCATATTAACATAAATGCATATTTAAGAGTCTTTTTTGGGGAAACTAAGCGAAGGTGATATCATATATTCATTTCCCCACTGAATCAGCACAGGGAAACAACACTCAGACTATATAATGCATTCAAATTGGTATGTCTTTACTCTTTCTTCTGAGAAGTGTTTGTTTGTCAAAAAGAGTAGGAAAGTGCTGAGCTGAGCTTCATGCCTTATATCACTCTCCTACCTGACCCTCTTGAATTCATTCTACTTTGAATTGAAAACCATCAAGACCAGAAAGTATGGTGAAAGGAAAATTTATCATTTCAAAATATATTTGTGTGTGTGTGATAAAATGAGGACAATTTTATCTCTTTTCCTTAGAAGGCAGATCACTTTAAAGGAGAACAAATTGCTTTGAGCTTATTTCAGGGCAGTTATTTATTTATTTTAAAGAGAAAGGGACAGTGAGAGAAAGAGAAACAATTTTTATGTAGTTTGTCACGTGGCTTTAATTGCTCTGACACTCTGTTGTGTACGTGGTGCTGGGGTTTGAACTTGTGTACTTGTGCATGCCTGAAAAGTGCTATAACTGCTGAGTCACTGCTACAGCTCCCAGGACAGTTATTTTTATACGCTTATTTAAAGAATGAGACCTAATTATTTAGCAGTGGATTACAACCTAAAGAACTACAAATTTCAGTGTAAGGAAAGAAGCAAATCAAGGAAACAGGAGAGGGGGCAGAGGCTCAACAGTAACACAGGTTTATTCCTGACAAACCCACAGAAGGGGGCCCAGTAGAGTCTAGGACTCACCTTCAGCTTACAACCTCATATAGGTACAACGGGTGTGAGGGAGGAGAGGATTAAGCTATGGCTATGGAGTTGTCTAGGAAGAGTCTTCTTATGATGATAGAGTATTTAGGGTTTCTTTGTGTGATGGTGGAGTATTGGAGTTTAGGGATAGGTAAGTTGGAGTGACCCTGGAATGGTTCTTGTTCTAAAATGGAGGATAAGTTTCAAAATGGTGTTGCCTAAGTCAAGTTCTATCTAACACCCAGAACTTATTTTATGAAATATTTAGAAAAATCTAAAAACTATAAAGGATACAAGAATAAGAACGATGGATGAAATATTAGCTTCTAAAAATCTAACTCCAGAAAATATTTAATACAGTTTTACCCCAAGCCAGATAAACATAAATGGGCCTAATAGTGTTAGGTTTTATGTCAGCTTCATTTGCAAACACATCTTTCCTGCTTTCAACAAAAATTCAAAAGCTGTGATATGGAAGAGAGATTCTAATAATTTGAATTCACAATAACAGACTAATAATGTAATTCCTGAGAATGTAAAAATGCACAAACCCCATGAGATTATGAATTTTAAACACATATCTTTACAAAGGAATTGTGCTTATAAAGAGAGGCAGAAAGTGCACTACATTATATTTGAGGGCAAAATCTAAAGATAATGCTAACAGGTAAATAAAAAGAACTTAGAAATTCACTCACACAAAGATAGTCAACTGGTCTTTGACAGTATCAAGATTAACAGAAAAGTGAAAGATTGTCTTTTCAACCATTGGTACTGGAATAACTTTACATCTATATGCAAAAAAAAATATCTAGACATGGGCTTTCTCTTTCAAAAATTAACTGAAAATGTGTCAAAGATGTAAATATAAAATGCAAAACTATTACATTTTAGAAAATAATGTTGAAGAAAATTCAGTTTGCCTTGGTTTTGTCATGACTTTTAGATACAACACCCAAAACATGATGCATGAAAGAAAAGATTATAACATTCACCTTCATCAACATTTATACTTCCACTCTGTGAAAGATCATTAAAAGAATAGAAATAGGAAGAAAGAAACTAGGGAAAATATTTTCAGGATACATATTTGATGAAGGATTTGTGTTCAAAATAAACAACTCTTTAAACTTAACAATTAGAAAATTTAAAATTCAAATAAAAATTGAAAAAATATATTATTGGATACCTCACCAAATATGGTATATATTTTGAAAATAAGCATATAAAAGTAGTTTTATATTTGATTACAGTTTCAGTTAAAACAATGAGATATACTATATATTTATTAGAATGGGTAATATTGAAAATAGCACCAAATACTGGAGGGAATGTAGAAAAATAGGAACTTCCATAAATTAATAATGAGAATGCAGAATAATTAAACATAATCTTACCCTATGATCCAATTGTTAAATCATGAACAGACTTGAAGGAACCTTAAAATCATACTGAGAAAACTATGCATTGTATGATTCCATGTACCTAATATTTTAGACAATGAATAACTACAAATATATCAAAGTGATTAATAGTTGTCAGAGGCTTGGGGAAAGTGACTGAAAGAGCTGGAGACTTGAATGTGTGACTTGCGTAAGACTTTTAGGGCTGTGTAATCATTCTTATGACACTGTAAAGCAGACATGACATTAAGCATTTGTCAAAATCCACAGAACTATACAACACAAAGGATGCAGCCTGACATAAACTAGGGACTTTAGTTAAAAGTAATGTATTAAGATTGGTTCCCCAAATGCAATAAATATTTAAGACTAATGTAAGATGTTGGCAATAATGGAAGAGAAAATGTGCTCAAGATGATGGGGTTCTATAAAAACTTCCTCTAGTTTCCCATCAGTTTTCTATTAATCTAATACAATACTAAAAATAAACGCTACTAATTTATATAAACATAACATCCAAATGCTTGTCTGAAATTGCTAGTTCTATAAGTAATTGCAATATCCAGAATATATACACATTTTATACACATTTTATATTATTTTGTTGAAATCTTGTAAGGTTGTTCAAAAATAAAAAATTTAAAATAAAAAAAATTAAAAAAAAAACACATCCCAGACATGCATCCAAACTGAATTTTTGAACTGCCTCATATATCTTCTTCTATAATCTACCCCATTGTTTAAGTAATAACTTCATTCTACTGATGACACGGGCTCCAACACTTTAAGGGATTTTTTTTTTTGTTACTATTATTGTTCTTCTCCTTTTCCTTCCTCTTACTTTTCATTCATTCCATCAGGAAATTCTCAATTCAACCCTGGTAATGTACATGAAACAAATTCTCTCCACCTTCACTCTTTCATCCTCCCTTGTTGATAACCTGATGTAGGATACAAAGGCCTTCTAATTCATCTCACAATACTTTTCTTGGTCCTTACTCTCAAGACATACAATTCCAAACTTAGACTTACTTGCTGTTTTTCATCTTATTCAGAGTAAAGACTACAAGTGACACGGAAGTTTTGGGGTGAAACTTGATGGACCTCTTCCCAATTTCCTCTGCTTCTGCCAGCCAGTGGGCCCTGCCAAAGACTCAGGCCTGCACAGCTGGCAGCCTCTGCAGCTGGTGGTGTTGCAGCTCTTAATCCGGGCAATTCCCTCCAACACACTTCTGCAACTCACCATCAATTTCTTCCTTCTGGGTTCTTTTATGAACTCCAATTGAGAGAATGCAAGGAATTATGGAAAAAAAAAAACAATCATCCCAACGTATATAAAAGGACCTGAAGAGCAGACTTTCTCCCCTTTGAGGGTGTTTAGCTAGGGATTTATATAACCCTTGCATCACTGCTATTGGCCCAAACTTATGCAAAT
>PVKS010012039.1:0-13872 GCA_004027875.1 Aplodontia rufa | reverse complement strand
GGTCAAATCTCAAGTCCCAACCTTCATTTAGGTTTGACTAGCTTTCAATTTCTCCTGCTTGTGGAGGAAGCCGATTGAGGGTAGTGATGCGCAGCAGGGTGTTGGGGGAGGTGGGTCTGGAGCTGCAGCACGAAGTGAAGCTGGTTGCAGCAGCAGCCAGCACTGTCCAAAGTGGCCACGCCTGGCTTCCCAACATCACTGCTCCTTGATTCTCCCAGATGCTGACTGTTCACCAGGGGCTATGCTGGATGCCCACACCATTCTGCAGCTCTACTCCTTCGAGCCTCCAAGGCTCCATTGTTCCCCTGCCATTTCCTGGCCCAGACCAGTAGGCCTATTGTGTGGCTTGGTTGCTGGGAAGCTGGATCATAAGGGATCATTTTACCTTTGTTAATTCTTTGGACTCACTTTTTCACACTATTTTATTTAATCTGTTCTGGTCATATAAGTCTCATTCTTGATTATGCTATATGGCATTGCACTGAATTTTTTTGTCTACAATTTATTTTGTTTATTAATTAAATTAAATTTTTTATTAATTATTATTTTGATTTTGGCCTGGGGATAGGCATGCATGGCCCATCATATGTATTCTCACTGCCGCTTGGCTTTTACTTAAAGTTAAACATGGTATTGCCCTTCTTCTCCCCAACACTTTCCATTCCATCTTAACATGCATTCCTTTCTAAAGCTTTGTGTGCTTGTCTTTTTGTTGTTTTTTCATTTGTCCTTCATGCCTCCTCCAGGCCCTATTTTAATTATAAGTAAGAAGACTCTTGGAGGAGGATTCCAGTGGGCTTATTTTTTTTTTTTTCTTTTTACTGCTTGGTTCCAAGAGCTTTAATAGTGGCTGATAGCACTTCATAAATATCTGTCAACTGTGATGGGTAAAAGTTTGAACTCTTAAGTAGCAGTGGTAATTGATAACAGATTGTTACTTGAAAACACACAGAAACATATGTAAGGTAATGATCCAAATAAGGATCTCCTGCTACTAACAAAATGCCTGAAATGTAAGTAAGAATCCTTTTTACATATGAGGGAATTTAGCAGAGTGAAAGTGAAAGTACATTGTATTTTATTTTCTATAATTATTTCTTACTTTAAAAAATAGTATGTATGGAAATATGGGAAGCACTCCAGATAAAAGTGTACATTTATATCCTTTGAAAAAGAAGATGGTTTCAGAAAGGGAGCATTCATCCTTCCAGTACCGGATGTAGAATAATAACATAGCTTGTTTATTCTTGATTTTATATAATACTAATGATTTTGCTTCATATCCACCAGCAATATGATAAATTGCTATCTATAGCATGACATAGAATTTTAAGAGATAAATTTCAATAATCACAGAAGAAATTAGGTTACAGATTTTTTTAAAAAAAAGGTTTATCAAATAAGTTTCTGTCTTCATCATCAAATATGTATGAGGAAAAATGAAAAGGACCAATTTGTACAATCAATACTGAATCACATTTTTATCATTCGTAATCGGTTTAAATATTTCACAAGAGTTTAACATGTTCACAGTGATACCAAGAATTGCACCAAAATAAATAATTAATTGACACTTAGATATAATCACTCTGTCTTAAAATGCATGCATGTTTGTAAATGATTAAACAGTAAGCAGAAAAGAAATAAGTTTTACGTCAGTAAAAAATAGGTTAAAGTTTAAGTAATGAGATATATGTATACTTTGAATATATTATTTGTAAGAAAGTATAGTCATTCTATTTAAATTTAACTCATTCTAAGCAATCAAGCATATATATAAGGTGATTATCGACAAAAGAAAGTGAAAATATTTTTCTTCCTATTATGAAGTACATATCAATAACTCTTTGTAAAGAATATATTTAATTTTAAAGTCTGTGAAGCTTTATGAGCATTATGAAGCAAAGAGGTAGTACTTTTTTTTTTTTTAAGTAAAATCACTTCATTTAACTCCAATAAAGATGGAGGGAATATCAAGGAACACATGAAGGATGTGATTTATTGAATAGTGGATGTTTCAGAAACATCATTTAATTTTTGATTGATTGCTATAATGGAGGCACTTTGTACCTCTATCAACACACATTGAAGTCAACATTTAGATAAATTAAAATGTCAAGTTCTCATCATATAATGATAACAATGGGCTTTGAGGGAAATATTCTCTGACTGGAGGTCAAAAGATGACAACCTAGTGGCACTATGCTGTCAGAAGTCTATATCATAACAAAGCCAAGTAGAAAATAATGAAAGTAGAAAAGGAAAGAGATAAAGAATAGCAGTAAACATTTGTGGAAGCACTGTCTTTCAAAAGTAAAGTTTGAATTTAATCTCCAATGATAATTAAGATAAATATCCATTATCATTAATTAGATGGCATATAAACTAGGGCACAGGAGCAAAAATGTACTTTCTAATAGAGACCAGTATCCTCATTTCTCAGATTTGGAAATTGGAGAGAAGTAAATTCCTAAAGATCATATGGTTATTTGTTGATAATCATTGGCCAGTTGTGATTTATTTATTATGTAAATTTGATTGCATTGATAAAGCTTTATAAATTATAACTACTCTAATTTCATGTGAAGATATTTGATGTTATGAAAATAAACTCAAGCATCATAACTTGATAATCATTTTAGAAATGTGTGTGATTTATCTAGGTGATGAAGGTTTAATTTTGTATGATGTCCTTCATTTGTGAAAAGAAAAAGATGCTATATGTAGAGACGTTTCAAGCATTACATCTCATGTGGTTAAGTATTGCCTTACAGATAATAGGTTTTTTAATACCATAGTTTCTTCCCTGTTCTAAGATATAAAACAGGGACGTCTCAGAATATATTCATCACTGTATCATTCAGGTACTCATGAATTTACAGTGCTTAAAAATTCACATTCTTCATGTTCTAAGTTACTGCAGGAAAACCATTAGCAGTGTTAAAACTTGAAACAATGTCCCAATTTAGCTACACTTTATGATCATGCTTAGTCTGCAATAATTGTTATTGTGTTTTTTAAAACCTTGACTTTTCCTAAGATAGGATTTTTCTTCAGTTTGAAGATAATTTGTGTTGAAAATGCTACTTCATGTCATAAAACTAAGAATGCTAATTAAGCACATGGGATTTGGTATTCGACAAAGTCAATTGCCATTGCTGAAATGTGCCATTTATTATCTGTATGATTATGGGCAAGTGTATAGTACCTCTTCAAACTCGAGTTGGCACAATGATAAAATGAGAGTAAAGAAAAGACAAAAGAAATTCCATTGAACACTTTATAGGGCATAGAGAAAATAACAAGGAGACCAAAAAATACCTGTCACAATGTCTGACACAGAAATATTATCTTTAAACTAGTTATGAATAATTTCATAACTTAGCAGACATATTTGATTTTTAGAGTGTTGTTATTTAACAACAAGATTTAACAAATTCCATCCATAAACTAACCTCTTCTATCATTTGTGACCCTTAACTCTTTAGGAAAAGAATAATTATTAGTAATTCAAACGGGTTACATGAAAAACACAGAAACCATTTTGTTGGTGATTCAACTCTAGGCCTCCAATTGGCGTCTGGGGATATAGCTCAGTGGAGTATAATCACCTAACATATAAGAGGTTGAGCTTTTGATACAAAGCAATAAAAACAGACACACACACACACACACAAAATGATAAGATTAGTTTTGTATCAGGGAATTATTCCTTTAATTTAATGTAGCTACATAATATTATCTAATATTTTAATCATTATATTGCAGTATATTGAGTAGTTTTATATTTTCTTTGATTTACTTCATAAAAATGCCTATATCTAAAAGTATTTTAATTTATGTCAAATAAGAATTATTCAAATATGTGTAATTCATTTTATTGAATGCATAATACATTAAAAAATTCAATGAATCTACTAGGATTTTTTGAGTATCAACCTAGGCAATACTTATTTCTGATCTCATATTTCTCCATTAATAAAAATACATAAATCAGGAATTAAAAATAAGCTTGATTAGCACAATAAAGGAACACTATACTATGGGTACATATATAGGTTATCTACTCCACCTAGATTTAAGTGAATAAGTCTCCAAGAAAAGTGCATTCATATTGAAATGCAAACTAGCTGTAAGTTAGTTTGATGGAATGAGTTGGGAAAGGGGTTCAGGGAGAGGGAATCCTTTGTCACTAGTCCAGGAACTAAGAAAAACCAGACTGTTACAACATCTTCTGGAAAATCCTTTTCAGGGCTAATATGTGAGATGTCAAAGATGAGGAACAATACAGGAAAAGATATGTCATGTTGTTAAAAGACTTTTATCTAAGACCTTGGACACTCTTGTTTTGTTTGTTTGTTTTGTTTTTGTTTTTAAGAGAGAGGGACAGCGAGAGAAAAACAATTTTTTTTTTTTTTTTTTTTTTTTTTTAGTTTTGCATGTGGCCTTCATTGCTCTGAGACTTCCTTGTGCATGTGATGCAAGCGCCTTAAATGCTGAGCCACCACTCCAGTCCCTCTCCTAAGTTCTTAAAAAGAAGAAATGGAACAATACACAAAGGAAATGCATTGCTGTATTATTAAAAAAAAAATTTAAAGACCAGCAACAAGTGAAAAAAATTGGAGGTTATTGCAATATTCAAGGAAAGTGAATATAATGGTCACTACTAAACTGATTTTGATTGAAATTTAGAGAATTATATGTAAAATGTAACTATAGTGTAGAAAGTGTGGCAATTTATAAACCAATGGAGAAGCAGAGAGAAAGGCAGAAATACAGGGCAGGAGGAAAGGAGGAAACGATGGAGAAGGACACAGGGAGAGGAATATAGATTTGACATAACTCTATGAGGTAGAAAAAGAATCAGAGAGCACATAACCTCATATAGCAACTGAAAGAAAAGAAGTAGATGATATTGTTTAGGAAATAGTTTACAGTTAGCTTTCTAACTCTGTAGACCAAATCTTGATTGCCAGTCAGCAATTAAGAGGTTACTAGGGAAGTGCAATCCCAAAAGAATTTCCCAAAGTAGCCAAGTTTCTCTCAAGGATCTAAAAATGATATACCATAAAAATCAAAGGAAGATAATATTTCACAAAGGAAAGAATGACTGACAGCATTTATCAACTACAAAAGGGTGTCCATTGGATTTATGATCATTTAGATCATTAATAACCTAGGTTATAGTACATTTAATGGCTTGGAAAGAACACAAATAGTAAACAAAAGGAGTTTTCAAAAATTTAGTTTCTATGTAATTGAAAAAGATTGTTGTTTTAAAAATCAATATTAGAGTTATTAAACACTATTAAAATATGGCTGGAGTGGTGGCTCAGGGGTTATGGTGCTGGTCTGGCATGAACAAGTACGTGAGTTCAAACCCCAGCACCACGTACACAATGAAGTCTCGGGGAAATGAATATCTAAATAAAAATTGTTTTTTTCTCTCTCTCTCTCACTGTCCCTCTCTCTTTAAAAAAAATGTTATTTAGGGACTGGAACGGTGGCTCAGTGGTTACGGCGCTTGTCTGGCATGAGCAAGTACATGGGTTCAAACCCCAGCACCCAAGTACGCAACTAAATGTCAGAGTAATGAAAGCCACGTGAAAAACTCAATAAAAAATTAATTCTCTCTCTCTCTCTCACTGTCATTCTCTATTTTAAAAAAAATGTTATTTAAAAAACTATTAAATATTTCTAATTTCATTGAAAATTAAAATTTAATTTTTATTTTACATCCAATTGCAATTTGACTTGAGTTTTGTTGCTAAATGGAAATATTCTTGAGTGAAGCACAAAATTGTATTTACAGTTAAAACAAAAAGAAATAATTCTGCAAAGGCACAGAATGAGTTTTTCTGAGAAGGCTTAATCAGGAAGTAATTCATTTTTCTGAAACAATCCCTCACTGACATAGTGCCCAGAGAATGCTATGAAAGCAGAGATGTAAGTCATACATGTTTATCAGTAAAACCATAAGGAAAAAGAAATAGCAAGAGCCAGAACCACCGGGAGGCAACAGTTTCTAATATGCATAGAAGAAAGCCCAGATGATTAGAAATTATTTGTCAAAACCCATAAACGGCAGTTTTAGAAAGAAGATTGAACAAGCATTTTTCAAAGAGTAAGTTTCCAGGGGCTGGAGCAGTAGCTCGGTGGTTGCGGCGCTTGCCTGGCATGCATAAGTACATAGGTTCAAACCCCAGCAACCCAAGTACACAACTAAGTGTCAGAAAAACTTAAGCCATGTGAGAAACTCAATAAAAATTGATTCTCTCTGTCTCTGTCTCTCTCTCTCACTCTAAAAAAAAAAATAGAGTAAGTTTCCAAATAAAGAATTTGTCTAACTCAATGGCAGGCTATTGAGATTTGTGAATAAATGGTATCTTTTTAAAAAGACCCTGAAGAATGCTGACCCAACAGAAGACAGCTTTGACCATTTACTTGAATTCTGCTTGAGAATTCATGCCAGACTCTTCTATAAGGTAATGTTGGAAACATTCCACTCTCAATAAAAATTCTCCATTTACCAGAATTGCCTTTACTGTGAAAAATGACATTTCTGTTAAAGCTGCTATGTAATCTAATATAGAAATATTTAAAAATAGAAGGGACTTGAGCCTAGGCAGAGGCATGAGGGGGATGATAGAAGGATAGAGAAAGGAAGAATGATCTAGTGGGTTCAGAAATCAAAGAGAAGCCAATGCAATATGACCTTTCATTAGTAATCCATTCAGTAGCACTTCAACAACTTTGTTTAGTTATTTATTTTTGTAGACTTTTACAAATATGAGTGACAGGTTTAATTTTGACTTGTAGTGGTTAAGTTAGAATTGAATGTTCCTTAGGAACTCAGGAGAGGGAATAATTATGGCCATGAGGAAAAAGAAACACTTAATTCATTGCAGTCTTTTGGTTTTTTTCTAAAATCCCCTTAATCCAAATGAAGAATTTGACATAATTTATCTAAATACCCCATAGGCAAAATAATTCTTTTGTTCAAATTTTTTAGAAGTTAAAATGAACCATTAGTATAATTATGAATGGAAGTTAATATTAATAATTATACACTATCACATCACATATTTATATTCAAAGATGTTTAAGTGATTTTTACTTCATTTTTATTAATAAATATGGTTTATTACAATGTAATATCTAAATATATAATCTTTAAGTCCTTTGTTGATTTTAACTATAAAGAATATTGGTACTTTTTAATAAATGTACAAAGTCAATTGCTAACTCACTAAAGCAAGCAAGGTTATAATGTCTAGAATTAGTATCCTTCTTTTATCTGGCCATTCTAAATATTTCCAAGATTATTCTTTAGAAATTGCATATATGTTTAATCAAACATTGTTAAAATAATATACAAATACTAATAGAACTGTTTCTTTATTGCATCTCTGTGGTATCTATAATAATGTGACACTAATAGAGAAATAAAAGAATATAGCATCCTGAGGAATATACTTTCACATCAGGCTACTTAAATTCTAAAAACAACACTGTGGAAATTTCTGATTCAGGTGTGGGAGGAAGAAACAAGAAAAACTAATGAGAAAGAAAGTTGAGGGTCAAAACTTTATGGAATAATGGCACAGCAATGTGTGAGGGAGGGGAGCTAGAGAGTATTGCAAATCTTCAATTCTCAGGTCTACTAAAATAAAAGAAGAAATTTGTCGCTTTGGAAAAAAATGGGTTGGACCAGGTACATTAAAATAATCATCTAACTTGAATGTTTTAGTTATAACTCCAATTCCTAGAATATTAATACTGTAAGCATCATCATAATGAGAAATGTTAAATGACTACAAATATCAGTAACTACTCTGGAAATGTTTATGTGGTGAAAACAGGAAAATGGATCTCAGATAACCTGAAGAAATCATGTATCTCTGACCTATGAGAAAAAAAGATTCATGAATTATCAGGCATTGTCGAAATAATGACTAATACGACTAATAAGAGACAATGGCTTAACACTGATAAAGATGGGATATATTATTTTATTTATGTTAGAGATGTAAGGCAATCTATAGAATTTAAACTTCAGAACACATGGTAGGATGGGTTATTGTAAAATCCATAATTAATCTAAGAAAAATGCTACAATACCTGAAGTTAAAGTATAAATGAATCAAAGTTCATGTTTTGCTCTCTAAAACAGAGCATTTTGAAAGGCATGAAATCATCATAACTGAATTATTTCAGCACATCTGCCTGACACCACAGTGCCCTTTATCTTTAACAGCCTTGCAAAAATAAACATTAACTGAAAATATGGATCTCTGATAAATTAATGGATTCATAGTTTTATTTACAATTTTATCAAGCATATATGAGAAAGTTTTAGTAAATATAACTAAACTGAATAAAATATGCCATTGTAAATTCTAATCAATTCTTTTGTTTATACACATATATCTATGAATATATGCACTTAATACATAATAAATTATTTAACAGGTTGTGAAAAGCATTATTGACATTTGAAATAAAAATCTGTGGTTCAATAATGAAACTGATTTTGTTAGTTCATTATTTGATTGGAATACTGTTAACTATAGAAAGGTTAAAAATCAAAGTTGGAGATCAGTTTGAGGATGGCTTTGAAATCTTCATTAAAAAAATAAAAACCTTTCAATTCTGCCTCATTCCCTGTTCTCCATTCCTGTTTCCATTTCTTCCTACAGTCTTCTTTCTCCTCCCCTCCCTTGTCTTCCTCCTCCTCCTCCTTCTGCTCCCTCTTCTCCCTTTTGTTATGCTTTGTGTTTTATAAATGAGTATGGATCAAAATTTGTCAGCTTGGGCACTGTAGATCTTTTGGACCAGTTCCCACTGTAAAATATTTGGCAGCATTTCTGGCCTCTGCACACTAGAAACCATGAGTAACTCTCTTGTTCTGACAGTAAAAAACTATCTTCAGATAATGCTGATGATGTAGATAGATGATCAATTAGCTTCAGTGCTTTTCAAATATCTTTTTGGAATAATTCTTATTCCTATACAAAGTCCAATGCTGGCTCCCCATGTTATAAATTCTTCTCTAGAAGTCATCTTGCTTTGTAATTTTTAGATCCCATTGAAAGCAATAGAGAAGATACACAGAAAGGTATTACTATGCAAATAAAGAAATTGAACACTGTGCTGATTAAGGCATATCTACTGAATATCAGGCTAGCCTTTGTGTAACTTCTTCCTAAATAATTTTAGTTGAATGACTAACCTGTACCCTGAACTCTTTAATATATGAAAATTGGAAATGACTTTCTCTTTCATCCTTGGTTTTTCTCTTGTCAGTTAAATGATGAATGCAGTATTTCTAAGCAATGTGCATATTTCCTTAAACATTTATCATTTCTTCACAGTAAACACATTAAAAATGCTTCCTTCTATCTGTCTGTAAAATGCATAGCACAATTTTGTTATCTATATCCCTCTCCTGTGCAGTAGCATACTGGAAATTCTTGCTGCTGTCTAACTGTATCTTTATACTGGTTGGTCAATCTTTCCTAGCCCTTCCTCATCCCATTCACTACCCAGTCTCTGGTAACTACCATTCTCTTCTCAACTTCTGTGACATCAACTTTCTTAGATTACACATAACAGTGAGATCATGCGGTTCTTGTCTTTCTGTGTCTGAATTATTTTGCTTAGCTTAATAATCTGCAGTTCCATCCATATTGTCCCACATGACAGGATTCCTTCCTTTTTATGATTGAATAATATTCCATTGTATATACCTGCCACATTTTCTTCATCTATTCAACATTTAATGAACCCTGAGGTTGTTTCCATTTCTTAGGTATTGTGAATAACGTTGCAATAGACATGAAAGTGCAACAGTTTTTTTCAACATACTGTTCTCATTTCCGTTAGAATATCCCTAGTTTGTTACTTTTAAAAGTTAAATTTATTTTTAAGACAAAATTTGACTCATTTGTAGAATAATTTCCACAAAGATTTCTATTTCTTCCCAAATCTTGATTCTGACAAAAAAATTGGTAGACAAAATCTTAATTAAATTTCTATATAAATATAAATGAAATCTAAAGATAACAAACTCGTACGGTTTTCTTTTTTTATTCAAGATTTTATTTTTCTTTACAGTTTTACATATTGAAAGGGTTTGTTGTTACACTTTCATACTTGCACACATCTTTCAAGTGACACAGTAACATAGTACAAAGGTTCAGTGAAGAATGAGAATGAAATTCTGCTATCACCAGATAATTGAGAATATAATAAAGAGCCTATTAAGGAAGAAATCAGTCTATTTATCTTTCTATTACAAGCTGAATATATTTGGTGATGCTTTTCCATAGCAGAGAAAAAAATCACATAAAGGGCAGAAAGCCAAGGCAGCAAAACTGGAAGAAGAAACAAAAAAAAAATGTGGTCTGCTGAAAGATATATAAGAGGACTACCCTAAAGTATTGAAGAACTAACTCCCTTTGAACTGAATTATTGTTTAGAGCAGAAGAGAAATGTAGAAAATGTGTGATTCACATCTTCAAGAAGATTAAAAAGAATGGTTTCTACTGAGAAAGCAGTTAGTTTTCACAAAGAAGGACATTTCTGAAATAAAAAATTTTAAGTGCTGTTTACAAGCCAAGTTTCCAAATTAAAAGTTGAGACATGCATTTTTTACAAAAGAATATAATGAATCAAATCAAGTAGAACTATAAAACTGAAGGAAGCAAAAAAGAACCACAAAGAAAATATGTATACTCTGAAATACACATGCACATATGTGAAAATGAACCCACACACATATACAAAATGAGCATATTTATGTGAACATTTCATTACATAGTCATTCATTATATACACCAATGTCTACATATCCACATTCAAACATTTATGCATATGGGTAAAGAGAGAGCGTACAAATATACAGATTGATAAATGTGCAGACACATGCAGAATACAAGCACACAATACAGGTATTTACAACCACACATAGAAATATGCAAAATGAGAAAACAATATAGTTATAAAAGACTTTAAGAACTAAAGATCTCTGCATTAGAAGGAAAGTAGATATAACTAAAGAACAATGAATTCCATGAAAAAATACTGATTTCCCCAAGGAGAAATTTAATAATTTCTTGTAGTCATCTCTAATAAAAATGCCTTAAAATAAAAATATAAGCATAAATGCAAAATTAGTTTTTTTCAAATAATACTTTCTATCTAAAACTTTCTTACTCAAAGAAAGTAAAAGTCAATGAACATTTAAAAAAACTAGATTAATCCCTTATTAATCCTTCAACTAATCTTTTAATGAGCTGGCTACAGTACATCACATCAATTTCTTGAAACGTATTTGATGATGGACTCCATTTTTGAGACCTTAAATGTTTTCCTAAGGAGAGTTTTTAGAATTTACACCAGGTTGTGATGTTCCATGCCTTGCATCAAATAACATTCTAAATACTCACCTGAGATCAAAGCTTTTCTCTGTTTCCTCTATCCAAAAGCACAGATTTTAAATGATGAAAACATAGACCTCCTACTGAAAATATTTTTGATAATATTAAAAAAGCAAAACCCCTGAACCTATTTATCATACTTAGTATGATCCATTTAAATATTGGAATCCTATAAGTCTTATCCATTTATTTTCCCAAAAAATATTTTCTTAATATATTTGAGACATTACGAGGTAAAGTTTTTGGTACATTAGCATGCTTCCAAGGTCTTTCTACATCAACCCTTTTCTTAAATCACAATTTTGATGAATTGTAATAGGAAGAGAGAAGAGAGCTGGCTGAAGAATGATACCTGACATGCAAGTGATAAGGAAATAGCTCCGCTATAAGTAATTATTCCACTGTGTGATATCATTTTCAGTCCTATGAACACTTTCCCCCAGTCCACGGATGTTGGCAACGAGTGAGCTTCTCGACTGTGTGTGGGTGCTCATATGTGCCTGTGGATGCACCACATTCCAAGTCTCATGTTTCCATAGGAATTTTCATATTGCTGTTTCTGTCAACTCTCCATTATAGACCCTCTTTCCCTACTTTGAAATGAGTTACTGAGTGATTGGGTATGATCAGACTGTGGCAATTCTTGGAAGAAAAGTAGTCCTCTAGAGAAGACTTTTTGTTTACCTTTTAATGAATAATAGCAAGCATTTGGTTGTTGTTAGTCAACAACCAAGAGGAAAATTGTGGAACATTTCCTCACCTCCAGGATTGTTGAATACGGGATTATTTTGTACTCAGATAGCAAGGTAGCATGTGGTTGTAAATTTCTAACTATTATTTTCATTTCCCTGCTTTCTACCTACTCATTGTTAGAAATGGATGATTTATTGAGGTCTCTCTCTCTCTCTTTGGGTTCAGTTTTATTCTAGTTTGCTTTTTAATTAGGAAGGATTTACATTCTGAATTTTGATTTTGCAGCTGTATGTTTCCATCTCCTTTCATTACTGAAAGGTCCTTGCATTTTGAAATAAAAAAACAGATACTGACAGAAAAATGGACATACACACAGAGAAAGAATTCTACTCAAGTTTTCAGAGATTCTGTTATCTACAAGATAGAGGCAGTTTCTAAAATGCTTTTTTTCACAATTTCATTTTTTTTTTGCTGTTTATTTGTTATCTGTATTGCTTTATTTCCTGCCTAATGAAAGAAGAGGACATTATCCTACATATATTATTCTTTGGAAAATATTTTTCATTTTTCTAGTACATTTATACTTGCTCCAAACAAGACTTGGCTGTTCTTGTTGTCATTTTCCCTTATTTGAAGAATAAAAAGCACTGCATACCTTTACAGTCCAGTTATTCAGAGGGTTTATAATTTGATGAAGGTCTCATGGGTCAAGTAAATATCCAAAAGTCAGTTTTATGATAATAAATTATGACTCTAAAATCCACTTTGTGTTACCACGGTTTTAAGGTATAGATATTTTCTTAAACAAAGAGCAATCAATATATCATTCAGACTTACAGAAATGAGATCTGTGGTCAACATGAAGATCCGGTCTCTTCAAGGGGATTCATATTTTTCCCCTCACCAATTCATACATCATATCTGTACAAATACTAGTGTGGACATCATAATGGCAATGTGTCATTTTTTTTAATTTCAGATATTCTTTTCAAGATTCAAATGTTCTATACCAATTCAACATACATGGATCTATGGAGGTAATTATATCAGACTTTACTGTCCTTTAATTATAATACCTCTTATAGTCTTTCTCCTTCATTACATTTGAGATTTTTTTCAACAACATACCAACGATTGTGAATTATATTAGCTTTTATGCAAAACAAATGATTAAACGAAGTCATACTGAATGTTCTTTATACATTTTTGTTTGAAGACAGTTTAGACAAACTCAAAATTAATTTTGCCACACTCTGAAAATAATGTGGAGGGAAAAGATCATTTTGCACATTTTTTTACAATTTGGTACATAAGGGAATAGCCACTTCTGTTTATTTTGTAATCAGTATTAAAAACTCAAGTGAAATAAGTTAACACAAGATTAAGAATAATAAGTATGACAAGAATCACATATTTTATGTCATATGTGGAAGCCAGAGGAAGGACAAAAGAAAAATGTAAAATAAAAAATGTAAATTAACTTCATCAATGTAGCTGTGAGACACTGTAGAGGAAGAGGATCAACAAGGGAAAGCAAATGAAGTAGTGGGAAATGAAACGGATCAATTTATGTTCTGTGTACATAGCAGTATACCAGTATAAAACCCACTGAGCTGTAGAGTTTATACGAACCAATAGCAACGCGTAAGAGCCCATGTGATTTTTTTAAAAAATGTTTTACCTGTTCAATTTTTTTTTTTGAACAACCTTACACGATTTTAACAAAATAATATAAAAT
>PVKS010012038.1:0-54910 GCA_004027875.1 Aplodontia rufa | reverse complement strand
AAAAAAAAAAAAAAAAAAGAAAAAAGAAAGAAAAGAAAAAGATGAATAGGGAGAAGCGGGCAGCCAAGTCCAAAGCGACTATATGGCCTAAAGATGAGGTAAAGGATTTGCAGCATCAAGACTACAAATAGGGGCCTAGCCAAACAGCAAAATGAAATTCGTCTGATCTCTCCAGATTCTTTCCTGGGCCTATCCCACACAGTGGGTATAACATCCTTTCTCCGCCCTGCTCCACCCACCCACAGAAGCCATCCACCAGGCCTGCAAGCCAAGCAGTTTCCTAAGGAGGAGCTTCTTTTTCACCCTCCTTTGGGTCTGCAACAAGACTTTGGGTCTAAATAGAATAAAAACCCAGCTCATGCCAAATGTGACTATCCTAGAGGATATATAGGCCCTGTCTTCCATATGTGTCTCTACTTCAAAAGAAAGGCTAATTCACCTGTACATTCTCTAAATGGTAGTATAACTAACCACCGGAAGAGGAAAAAGAACAGTCTGCAATGATGTATAACACTCATCATGGTGGTTTATTAATTACTTATTGTAATTAAGTTTTTAAATGAATTGCTAGACATAGCTGAGACAAAGGGAGGGTGATTTCTCTAAAACTACACTGCTCAGGGCTCAATCCTTACCTTCAATTAGTTTACAGAAAATCCATTTATAATTCAGTACTTGCAAAATTTTGCCAGCTGAAGCCGTTGAAACTACACTGTTAACAGAAATGGGGACCAGGAGCCAAAAGCAGGGAAAGCAGACACCAGACAAAAATCAATGTCGGTCCCACATGGGCCTCTTTGGTTCTAGGGCGTTTTCAGGGCCTTCATGATGTGAATTCAAAGCTCCTCAGAGTTTGGCAATGGGGCACCAGGTAGTTTTTATAAAAGGCTAAAACTTTAAACTTTACCTTAAAAATGACTTCCTCCAAATAGTGTCTGGATAAAATGGGAGTTGTCTTCAAGAGGAAATTCTAAGGGTAAGCTCTGAGTGTGCAAGTTTAAAATGAAGCCAGAATCATTTCTGTAGTTACTGGAGACTCGTCATGTCAGGGCGTGCCCCATTCTCCACCCTCAAAGAGAGTGAGTGACAAAAAGGCATGCGCACACGCGTCCTCCACGCGCGTCCTCCACAGACCTGGAGTTCAATTCAGCTTCCAAGACACACAGACCCCCAAGGACTTCTGCTGTGAAAACGACAGACTCAGCTAAGGTTTTGTAGAAACCTTCTCATGCTTTGAGAGTATAAACAGCAATCCATAAGCACAGACTATCTCAATTTTCAAAAGGCAAAGGGTTAATTCTTGGAAGACCATCATACAAAGGAAGCAACTGTTCAAGCAGAATTATCTCCAAACAAGAAGGAGTGTACCATGTGGAGGCTCTGGATTCCAGATTTGTGTTTCTAAAGACTAGAGTGCTGAAAGAAACAAAAGGCCCAAACTTACACAAACCCCACATGCTCACAGACTGGCAACTCTACTTCCCAGGCACGCTGACTCACCAGGGCTTGCTGCTCAGCTCCTGCTGCTGAGGGAGGCTGGGGCACCTAGTGAGATAAGAGGATTTCTTGGCCTCCACTGACCTACCTACCACAGGCCACTCACCCACCCCCACACACGGGCAGATGTTCCATACCACAGCTTCCTCCAGTCTATCACCAAGGCCTCCAGGTAAGGCCCAAACAGATGGGGCTCCCAAATAGGTCTAAGTCCCATTAACCACTGGCCCTCAGCATCTTTTGATGGCCCGACACAGTGGAACCAGCTGAAATCTGAAGGTTTTTAACATGCCCAGCAGACAAGAACAGGAGGGGGAAATCAATGTTGACAAATAATCCATTAGTAAATGCCAGGTCGGATCCTTCCTCCATTCTGGCTCCTCCCTTTGAAATGCCCCCAATTCCGGTGGAGTGTTTAGGCGAGTGGTGGTCTCAAGTCGGAAGAAAGTACTTTCAGCTCTGATGGTGAACATGGCCCCCTGAACACTGACTACTGCTCAGTGGGGGCTCTCCTCCTGTGTATCCCTTTCTTGCGAGAACACTTCTGCTCACAGAATTCTCCCCAAGCCCAGTCACAGCGCCCAGTCTTTGTCTCAGGCTGGCAACACTTCAAATCTTTTAAAGTTAAAGGTCTCCCTGGACTCGCTAACTGTTGGCTAATAGCTAATAATAGCAGTCATTGATTCTGAGCACTTGATTTGGTGCCAGAGACTATGCTAAGCACTTCAACTCACAGATCCTCACCACAATCCCATTTAAAGACAGGAAAACTGAGGCTTAAAGTAAAAACCAGAGATCACATACCAAACAGAACATGGTGTATCTGGTTTAAGAAACCATGACCTGCACCACCGAGCTAGACGCGGAGTCTACCTCCAGGCAGGCACAAGGGGGAGGGACACCTAGGGCTGGGCCCAGAGTTCAAGAGTGACAGCAAAGCAACTCCAGAACAGCATCCAGTTACTAGAAGAAAATGGTCTGTGACCAACCAGATCTCAAGAAAGATCTCCCCTACACCTCCCCCAGGCCAGGCCAGGCCAGGCCTGCCACCATCATTCTGGTAGTCAGTGTGCCAAAGAATTAGTCCAGCTGCTGTAATCCTGTGAAGTTTCAGTCCACCAGCATGGTTAAAGCTCCAACTCAGAAACCAAAGCCCAATATGCCAGTCTATGTGTTTAATCCTGATGGAAACCTGGATTTCTTAGATCTGTAAAATGGTTATCTTCCTCAGAGCTGCTGCAGGGATACAGAAAGGAAACACAGACTGAGAATATCTGACACTTTTCCTAGTATGGTACCTATCAGCAACTGAGCAAAGGTTAGTCTGGTTTGCCTTTTGGAAAGCTCAGATTGTTCCAGCTAAACAATGGACTCTAGGCCTCAGTTTCCCTAGGCCCAGGGAAGATTCCTATCCCCACTTTGGGTCATTACCTTGAGTCTTGTTCAATGTATATACACAATGTATAACTATAACACACTGTACCAATAAGAAAAAAAAATGTGGAGGGGAAAAAATATTAGCATCTGACTGTACCATCTTAGTTAGCACTGACTCCACTTAAAGGCACCGCTACCCCGAAACACCTGGAGATCAAGCTCTCCACAGGACAGCATTTCCTTGTGACTGATCCTGAATAAAATCCAAGATGAATACTTGCTGTGCCTGAGGAACACTGCTGTTCACACCCTGTCCCTAACCTGAAGCAGAGTTTCAGTAGTTCCAGACCCCTTCCCCCTAGTCCTGCTCTGTAGCTTTACAAAAGACAGGCTTCCCAGCACTCTGCTCAGCTCATTCAGCAGAACTGCCTTCCAGCTGGTCCTCCTCCCTGCCACTGCCACTTTACAGAGGCAGCCTCAGCACTATCCACGCACCCCAGTGCCAACTTTTCAAATTCCAGCATTATTATTAATGAATGAATTCCCTTTACATGCTAGTCTATTACAGTAGCTATATGAAAATGGAGCTCTATGAAGTAACTACCCTCAATTACAGGAAAATAGATGGAGGCATGCTGAGATCAAGGAATTAAGAGGGTAGGCAAACCTGGATTGCAACTAACCGCAACTGTCAGCAGCTCATCCTGCTACACCTCCACAGACCGTCGGGTAGAGTACTTGAGATAATCCATGAAAAATGCTCTGCTTAATACCTGGTTCACAGAAAGGTTTTGGGAAGTTAGTCACTTTAATAGTTGTGATAGTTTTATTACTGTTGTTATCATCAAGTTGGTGCCAGAATCAGGTCTCCTTCATGCTAGGAACAATGTTACATTCAGCAGCCAGCCCAGAGCTGCCATAGTAATCCAGGCATGTTCTCATGGAAGTGACTCTGCTCTTCTGCCTGAGCTAAGTGACACCAAATGGTTAAATGGAGCTAAGACAGGGAGGGGTACGGAGAAAGCAAAGGGAAGGAAAAAAAAGGGTTGTTTTTTTTTTAAGACAAAAGGGGCTCCAGCGGTGGCTCAGGGGTTACTAGGGTTACTGCGCTTGCCTGGCATGCTCAAGCGCGAGGATACAAGTTTGAACCCCAGCACCACGTACACAATGAGGTGTCAGAGCAAAGAAAGCCACATGAAAAACTAAATAAAATTGATTCTCTCTCTTTAAAAGATGAAAAGCAAACAAAAAGGCAAGAATATATACACACAAACCAGGGAAGCCTACTTCTAAATAGTTTTAACTCTGTTCAGTTCTGCTCAGCTTATGCTGGACCAAGCTTTTCTCAATCTCAGCTCCAGCTACTTCTGCCTCCTTCCCTACCACACTGCACATCAGCCTCCACCCTCCCTCTCCTTTGTGCCAGCCCTGGCTGCTGTTCCAGAGAATAGGCGTGGCTGTCTGCCTGGCTCCAGGCCTGGAGGAGGCACTGCTGGGCCCAAAGGGCAATCCCAGAGGCTGAGGTCCTGGAGGATGCTCTGGCTCCAAGAAGGGATAAGGAAGCTGCTATCTCATTCATACATAGTTCTATGAAGTGACAGCTAGCCGTCTCTGACTTCTAGGGGATTACTCTCACCTACTGCAACAGAACTGTCTCTTATGGAACAGAACCACCCTGAGGACAAACCCCACTAGGACTCAGTGTGAATGGAGACAGGAAAAAGAAGAGATGTGGGAATCACTATCATGGAAAGAAAGGCAGAGAAGGACTCAGGAAGAGAAACCAGTACTTGCAAAGCCTGGGGCTGCAGGTTTCATAGCCATCATCACCTTCAAACCTCAAAACAAGTCTAAGATAGGTCATTCTGTCTTTTATAGATTAGGAAACTAAGGTTTCTTAACCCACTAGCAGCAGGACTGGAGAGGAAGGAGAAAAAAAAGTATGTCAGAGTTCTCACGGGAATGTTTCACAGAAAAGGCAGGTCTTGTTTTGCTCCTTAAATGACCATTGCATGAACTGGGAGAAAGGGAGGGGGCAAACACAATTGGTTCATGTTATTAGCATATGCCTATATTTTACAAATCATCATACTTATGGAGTAGACTAACACGAACTGTCACATTTAATTCACAGACAACGTAATCTTCATTTTACAGTGGTAGGAAGTGGATAGATTAGGGGAGTTGGCCTGAGGACACTCCAGCCAGTTTACAAAGGAAAATGGACTCCAATCCGGGTGGTCTGACTCTAGACTCCGCTCTCCACCACTACTAGCCTCACTACTGCTCTTGCTGTGACATGTGCCAGGTTATACCCCTAGAAAACATTACCAACAACACAAGTGTATCCCATACACACTGAGTCAAGGCTTCAGGAAGCCTTTGGTTCTTATCTGGGATATCCCTAGGCAATGTGTATCCTTGAACAAGTCACTTAATCTCTGAGCTTCTGTGACCCCAACATTAAACAAGTGGTCTGGGTTAGTGTTTGGGGACTTCCTTCACACTTCTGACATTCAATAAGCTGAAGTTCTAAATGTACAACCCTTCAGAGGACCGGCACTTTGCCTCCTTGTGAATGGTTCTCATGCATTTTCCCTGTCCATACCTATCAGAGCCAAGCCCAAAAGAAGAGAGAACAGAAGGCTACTCCCATCTGAACAAAGGGTAATGGATAACACTGGTTCTGCAGCCTTCCTTTTCCTTAATCACCTCAGTTTGATCTCTGCAGGGTCAGCAATAGGCCCTGACATATGGCAAACAGACCAGAGCAAGCTGGCTTGCTGCTGAGCTGGTTGGATCAGGAAGCCTGCTCCAAGGAATGCTGTGTTGGCTGCTGATGGGGAGCCTGTCACCCAAGGAACAGCCTTGTGAAATGAGGAGCTAAAAAACAGGAGGCAACTGCTGGCACAAAAGAACAGTGTCTGCCAAGCACGTGAGACCTACTGAGACTTCCTTGACAGAAGGGACCAATCCCATCCACTTCCCCTCTCTGGGTTCCCATCCAGAGTCTACTCAATAACTAAAGTCCACGGACAGATGCTGGCATTCTCACATATTAGCAATAACAAGCCCATCTATTCAACTTTTATCTAAATAGTTTCTAGCAACAGCTGGGTGCATCTTATATATGCACTGTATATGCCAGGTGAATTCTTCAGCTTTTCTACAGCTGCCAGGGGCTAAAGAGGCTATATTGGCGGAAGCTCTCCTCCAGGGAGTCTAAAGACAAGACCACAAGAGTCCCTTGATCCCACCTGACAGCCACAGATTCTGAATGACCTGAGAAAAAGATGGAAAGTGAATGAAGCTGGAGAGGTGGCTCAGTAGTAGCACGTACAACACTTTCCCAGAATGCTCAAGGACCTGGTTTGATCCCCAGCACCATATACAATTAAAAGGAGGAAAAAAAATCAGATGAAAAAAATAAAATTAACTCTCTCAAAAAAAAAAAAAAAAAAAAAGATGGAAAGTGGGTGGTGCCATTTGTAAACTACTTCTTAGAATAACAAAAGTACCAAAGAGGAAAGATCAAGGGAGTGCTATAAAAGCAGAGTTGCTGTTGTCACTTGGAACTTAGGACTTAAAAGATCACCTTTGGAGATTAGGTCTCACTCAGAGCTACTTGGGAGGGAAAGCTGCTCTTTCTGCCAAAGCAAACAAGACCCGTCTGCTTCTATTTTCATGCTTTTGAAAGACTTTTTGTCCTAAAACATCCTACAGCAGCAACTCAAGGCAGCAGTTCCAGTTAGGAACACATGGCTTTCTATACCAGCCAAACTCAAAAATGCAAGAGGAAAAGAGGGATGAAGAAAGAGAGGAAGAGATGAAAGAAACAACTCTTTAAAAAGAAAGGAAATCAATCAGTTAAATTTCTGTAGGTGAATCTTAGGTTGCATGACTAACACCAGCAAGTTCAGCAAAGTAATTTCAAAGTGTTCCCATCGTTCTGTTTGAATATAATCACGTATTGCATAAACGATGCTTCGATGGACCCTATGTACAAGAGTGGTCCCATAGTATTAACAGAGGGGGACAATTCCTTCCACCTAGTGACATCAAAACCTTCCTGCTGCTGCTATAGGTACAACAGATTACTCACACTGTCATGTTAATGCTGGTGTAACAAACCTACTGTGCTGCCAGTCATATAAAAGTATCGCCCATACAATCATATATTGTACATAATACTTGGTAACGATGATAAACTGCTACGTAACTGGCTTATATATTTACTGTACTTGTTATCCCTAGAGTACACTCCTACTTATATAAAAAAAGGTCGCTGTAAAACAACAAGCTGTGTGACGCCAACAGCACCTCGCACATCTTGTGTCTTCCGTGTCTCTTGCTGAATCAAGAGGCTATGCTGAGCGACTGACCTACCATCTAGATAAGCACATTCTATGATGTTTGCTCAATGGCAAAATCTCTCAATGACACACTGCTCAGAACACAACCCCCTCTTTCAGCAACACATGACTGTACACTACTGAGCATATATATCCAGTTGAGGCCTGAGGATGAAGCCAGTGTGGACTGCCTAAACAAATATTATTTGCCAAATACAACCAAGCCAACACACATGTACTACTATAAAATTTCCAAACACCAAATAATGAGGCATTTTTGGTCTCTGGGCTTAAGAACTGACCTATTTACATGAACTACATCCTACATGACAAAAAAGAATCATATCATTTCACTGACCCACAAGTGCAATCTTTTTGCTGTCACTATTGTTCTGGGCAGGTCTTCCTACCCACTTACATGCAAAGGGGGCATCATTAAAAGGTATCCGGTATCTATGTTGGCCACTCTTTGCTTCTGTGTCAGCTTTCCCAGTGACTTTCTTCATTTAAAACCAGATGGTGATCTTGGATTTGTTTGTGCTCTATGGTACTACACTAAAAATGGCCTGCCTGCTACATTCCTCAGCCCTGGCTTCAAGCTTGTAGGTTGTTTTCTTCCATAAGATGGTGGCTCATCAGACCCCACTGAAGGTAAACTACTGAGTAGGCACCGATTCTCTGCTTTCAGGTAGCATGAGGGTATCAGCTGCCCTGGAGGCTCACCTGATTGTAGCTGATCAGCCCTCGAAACATCCAATCACCATACCGACTGTCCACTTTTCAGTCACCTTTGGAGGAGTTAAGAGTCAGCAACTAACTGAAAAACAGTGAACTGGAGATGACCACAGACTTCGGCATCTAAAGAAAAGGCAAGAGAGGAAACTGAAATGAGTCAAAAGATGAGGAAGGGACCCAAGAGAAAGATGAGAAATAACTGCCTCTGAATGTCTTAAAGGGGTACCTGAATGACCACAAATGTATACATGTGGTTTCTAGAACCCCACAGCCTCTAAGTAGGCCTCAAGCTCATCACCTGGTAACTAATCAATATGTTCTGATGCTTGCTAATTCTTAAAAAAAAAAAAAAAACAAGCTAAATCCATTAAGACCGCATTTATGAGCTTCTTCCTAGAGGCCCATGTTAGAGGCAGACTGCTAATGCACAGCAGACAGAAAGAGCCTGAAGAGGGACAGAAAAGATCTGTACAATAAAAGAATTCCTGCTTTCAACCACATCAGCAACCTGGTCAGAAAAGTGAGGCCACTAAGACTTTCATTTCCTGCTGCCCAATACAAAAGTATTACATAGTTATTCTGTGAAGTTTAGAAAATGCAGAGAAGTGTAAGAGGAAAAAAGAGTCAATGAATAATCCCACCACTCCAACTATATTTCAGAGCACCTATTTTCTGTCTTTTAAATAAGCACATGTGGATGGCACACATAAATACATACATGTACATATTATGCATATTAGACCTTTAAACGAAACAGAAGTCATAGTGTACATCCCATCTTGCAATCCATTCTGCTCAACACTTTTCATGAAAATCTTCCCACCTCAGTCTTTTTAAGAGAAGCAATTTGGGGCTAGAGCGGTAGCTCAGTGGTTACAGCACTTGCCTGGCATGCCCAAGAACGCAGTTGTTTTTTTTTTTTTCCCCCAGGGCTGAGGACCAAACTTGGGACCTTGCACATGCTAGGCAAGTGCTCTGCCACTGAGCTAAATCCCCAACCCCTAAGAATGCGGGTTTGAATCCCAGCACCACGTATACAGTCAAGGGTCAGAGTACAACAGCCAAATGAAAAACTAAATAGATTCTTTCTCTCTCTCACTATCCCTCTCTTAAAAAATAAAAATAAAGAGAAGCAATTCAACAGTATTATTGGTATCACCACTAATGCTCTAGCTGTTTCGCATAACCCATAAACTATTTATATCCAACTATTCAATCTGTCAACAATCTGGGCACTGCACTCTGGAGGGGGACAAAGATTGAGACTTTTGTGTTAAAACATTTTTAATAGCCAGATAAGTCTTCCACTGAATGGGAATACCATAATTTGTCGATATAATCCTTTATTGTTTGTTAGACACTTAGCTTGCTTCTAATAGTTCACTATTATAAACAATACTGGGATAATAAATGGAAAACTGCAACTAAAAGTTAGTTCTTTTTAAATTACTTCTTGAGAATTAGTTCCTAAAGAGAAATCAATGGAGGCTGGAGCAGTAGCTCAGCAGTACTGCACACACCTGGCAGGCACGAGCACACAGCTTTAAACCCTAGCACCACGTACACAACGAAATGTCAGAGCAATGAAAGCCACATGAAAAACTAAAACTGATTCTATCTCTATCTCTCACTATCCCTCCCTCTCTCTTAAAAAAGAGAGAGAAACCAATGGATCAAAACGTCTCATATATATACATATGCATACATATATATACACATATACATACATATATATATATATGACTTTTTTTTAAAGTCCATTTTTTCTGCCAGTGTATATTTCTCTTGATCTCTTCTTATATTTGCCAACTGATTCAAGTCTCTTTAAAAAAAAAAAAACTTTTCCAAAAGAAGCTCTTGAAACAATATATTTAAGCCAAGCGCAGTGGTGCACACCTATAATCCCAGCTACTTGGGAGGTTGAGACTGGAGGTTCACAGATTTAAAGCCAGCCTCAGCAACGTAGTGAGGACCTAAGCAACTTTGTGAGACCCCATCTCAAAATAAAATATATATATATATATGGCTGGGGATGTGGCCAAGTGGTTAAGTACCTCTGGTCTGAATCCCTGGTACCACCCCCCTAAAAAACCCAATATATTTAAGGAAAAATATCAAGCTACCAAAAGATGACATACAACTGGTAAAGGAAGGAACCATTTGCTTCATTGGACTTTACGAAAGTGTTGTTAAATGATGGGACAGGGAAAGAGGTTGAAAAGAAATTAGTCACAAAGACATTTTTCAGTTTTATCTATATTTCCTCAGTGTACTTTTTTCAAAAGACAGCTCTCTTCCCACACACTCATCCTGAAAATGAGAAAAAGATGATGTCCACCTTACTGTCTAATGAGTATTTGTTCTCTTACCACAGGTTTAACATCAGAAGTAAAGAGTCTGACCTATGGACTAGCCAGAGCCAGGCAAATTATACTCCCAGGGACTAAGAGGTTCACTCAGTAGTGGAACCTGTGGGAATGATTGATGGACTAGACTTCTCATACGTGCTTTCAAGCTACAGACTGGATGAAAGGACATTACTGCATACAGCAGACATCTGTCTGCCTCCCCAGCAGCTGGGCTCTTGATCACGTGATTACCCAATTTCACCAGTCTGGCCCTCCCCTTCAGTCTTGGCTACTCCAAGGCAGGGCGGGGTTCATAATGGAACATTTGACTTTGATCAAGATTGGATCAACATGGATCAGGAACACACAGGAAACCTAAGCTAGTCAAAGTGAATCTCAGCACAGAAATACCATCATCTACCAGGGCTGCCAGGGAAAGTAACAATGCCTACCAAATGGTCACCGTGAGGATTAATGAGCCCTCCTTTCTAGATGAGTCTCAACTCTAATGCATGTAGAACCCAAGAATTCAATCCCCAAGTAGAAAGCAGCACTGAAGACAAAGAGAACTGAATTCTGAAGGCACTGTTTGCACCCTGAATCCAGCTTTACCTAGAACAAGACAAAGCCTGAACTTCACAAATGTGAGCCATATAAAAATAAATTTCCTTTTGCACAGACCAGTTGTTAGTTATTTTCACAACTGAAAGAGTCCCTACCAAGCTATGCCACTCAGATCTCCTACTCACAGAACACAAAAAGGGAAGATTTAATACTCAGACTTTCTGATTTGTGCTCCAGGACCAACTTACTAGGCCAGAATTCTAACCCAATATATGAAAGCCCTTGAACAACAGAACCAAAGATCCGTAGCTCACAAAAGCTGTCAACTTCCATCACAACTTGATGGACCATTAGGATGCCAATTAGAAGATTGTAGGAATAAGAAGCTAAAAGAATCTCTCCAATTGCAACTTTTCCAGTCTTAGCCCTCCTGAAGAAGATACGCCCCACAGTACTTAGAGGTGCTTTACTGTACTGTGGACATTTTTTGTCCTCTTCATGTTCCTTAGGAGAAACAACCTCCCAACACTCACGGTTTCTGGAAGTCTTTTCCCATGCAAAAACAACATGATCAATCTTCCAGTTGAAACAAGTATTTGATCTAAACCACATCCTATGAAACAGAAAGACCAGAACTGACCAGAACTTGGCTTCCCTCTTGGTTTCAATTACTATCACTGAAACAACTTCTCTTTGATTTTAAGTACTGAAGAGCAAGTTTAAAGTGTTCAGTTTTGAAGACAGGAAATGCTCATGTTTTGTGTGTCTTTATTGGAAATGCATTCTCTGCAGGATGAAACTTGAGGCTCTGCATTGCATTTTTTTAAGTTACTTATTTTCTCAAATGATTATTATGGCATGAAGCCAGGGGATACATTAATATGCACAAAGATGAGCAGATAATGAAATCAAAATAGAGCTCTGTACCTTTTGCAAAGTAAGGCATCTGATGATCCCTAGTTCTTGCCCACTTCATGCCCACATGACCTACCAAAACTGCCACATCTCAGGGCCACCGCATTGCTGTCCATTCAAACTCTGTCCTATCAAGTAGTCCCTATTTTAAGAAAAAGCAGTATGAGAAAATTCTAAAGCAAAGCAACAGAACTTAAGCTCTTTGATACATATGAAAACCTGAAGATAGTTACGGGCCCCAAAATAAACTGTTTTTAAGTGTGTGCACACAAATTTTTCGTCTGATGACAGGTTCATAGAATTACATTGTTTTGCTTGTACTGCAACTACATTCAACCCCTTCACTCAAAAACCAGTGGTTCAGGGGCTGGAGCAGTGGCTCAGCGGTTGTGGCGCTTGCCTGGCAAGCAGAGGTGCACAGGTTCGAACCCCAGCTCCCACATACACAACTAAGTGTCAGTGCAAGGAACATGTGGAGGACTCAGTGCAAGTTGATTCTGTCTCTGTCTCTCTCTCTCTCACTGTCCTTCCCTCAAAAAACAAAACAAAACAAAACAAAACAAAAAACAGTGGTTCAAATATTGCAGCTCCTCTAGCTGCTCTAGTTCAGTCCTGTGCCTTTTTGGAAGGACAGAACGGGCTTTAGATGCGGAATGATGATGGCCCTGTCAGCTCTTCAGCACACACTTTAACCATGGTGTACCTAGGTTTTCTCATCTGAAAATTGGGAAAAATCAAAAGATCACTAGGAAAAATAAATGGCTCCTTCATGTCTGAGGAGGCTCAATTCAAATGCTGAATGGATTTCCTGTCCAACCAATTTAAGTGTCATTCCACACTAATCCGGGACAGTTCTTTTATCTCTTCACGGTGCATACCACTCTCTGAAATTCTTATTCATTGACTTATTTTTTGCCTGTTTCCACTACTCAAAGGGATTTTACCATGGGCACCTAAGTGATGTGGCACACAAAAAGTATGTGCTAAGTATCTACTGAATGAACAACCAAAACTGCAGAACACTCCCTCTGTACCAGGCACATCAGTTTCTTAGACAATGTGATATAAACATGGCTTCTGCAGTATAAGGCTCCACCTCCTCCTAACATTTGACAAGCTGATTTTCCTTCAACACAACAAAAGCCAAAATCTGAAGCTGAAAAAGGGAGATGTTTATATTGTCTCTGACCTGCACACCTCAGTGTCTTGGGGGAAAAATGAAAATCTGTCCTGCCTCTTCTTCTACCAGGGGCATAAGTCCAAGGATTTACTGAAGCCATTGCTACACAGCACTCTAGGAAGCCTCAGTGAAAACCTTAGGGTGATGGTGTGAACTGTCACCCCCATCTTAATAAATGAAGGCTTCCTATCAAAGAGGTTTGACACAAAAACAAAACCTGGCACCATTTCCGAATGCTGCATACTACTTGTTTTAAGTAGGGATTCAAGTGGTTAAAACATGAAGGACCCAGAGCCAGTTTTACAACTCTGGAGACACGTTACAGCACTGTGCTGTTTACTAAAGCACATCTGATGACAGAGTGCTTTTCACTTCAGACAACTGAGGCATGTACCTTGTCAAAGAGGGTGAGATGTGGACAGGAAAGATACTTCATCTCTTTGAGAACCATGGAGACAACGGGCTACGGTGCACATGACAGCAAGAAAAGAACAAGAACTAAAGTCCTAAACAGGACTTCCAAAGCCAGAAGCACCTGCCACGAAAGCAAAGAGCAGATTTCACCTCCGCAGACTGGCCCACACATTCTGCTTACCCATGTGAAACAGCCGGCTCTTGCTCTCCCCGCCCCCAGGCCCAGTTAAGATATTTGGGGTAGAGACAGAATAGCAACACTGGTGACTTTTCTAGGAGCCTGCTTTATAAAAATAGAGCTTCCAATTTTAGGACTAAAATCGAAAAGAAAAATAGCCAGAATTAGAAGTTTGTTTTAACACAATACATTGAAAATTACAAGTTTAGGCGCTGTTAGCTGGGGAATGGGGATCACACCACCACATGACTTCTCAGTGAGTCATAAAAAATAGTACAGGCCTGTTAACAGTGGATGTCCACCAACGCCAGACTTAAAGAGCCCACTTGCGTCAGGTGATGGAAAACCAAACTGACACTCCTCCCGCATTGGTTTCAGCAGTGGCAGGACTGACACTAATGAACTGCAACTTACAAGAGAGCATTAATAAACCTTTTTTGGGCTAGTCAAAGAAATGTTTGAAACCCTGACTGTGACTCATTTTTCAGAAGTTAAATCAGTTTAAAAGGAGAGGAATAAACCCTCTAAACTATTAATAAATCACCGAAACATTTCTGAATTTCTAATGCCCATTCTTGATTAGTACACCTTTGTGTCAAAGCAAAAGCCAAATGCGGGTGTAACAGCAAGTTGCTACCGTTTCAATTATGAGAGTCACTTTAGTAGAACTAGATGAGAACAACAAAATTTATCTTCAGGCCTAGAAGGATACCGTCATGATAATAAAGATAATAAAGACCTCTCGGAAGGCCTTGTGGGTGCCATAAATTATACAAGTTCACTTCTGCCAGGCAGTCAGGATTAACGCCTATTCACCCAGGTTTCAACTCAGTTCTGCCAGTGGGCTTATCAAAATGGAAGAGTCATTACCCACCACTGCTCAGCAGAAAGCACAGTCATCTTTCTCACCACAAATCAGTTTGCTGACATTAACCACTCATTGCAAGAAGTCAAACTTACAATCTTAAAAAAATTTGACATTGGTTTCTTCCAGGCCAAAAATAATGTTTAAGAACCAGAAAGGAAAATGCTTTATTATGTTCTCCTTCAGCTTTTCTGACTGAATTTTTAAGTGCCTAAGATAACATTTTATTATAATAAACACTTTACTACGTCTATTATGCACTCAAGGCTTAAATGAATGGCATTATTTATTCCTATAGAACACAAACATTCCTAGCTCCCATGTAAAGAAACATAAGAAGTAAATAAAAGAAACAAGACATTACTGTTTTAGTGACAGCATCTTGAACTACAAGCTTCAAGAGACCCCTAGGAAACACTTTCTAAAGAATCAAATGAAAAATAAGCACCTACTATGTATCTACTGCACTTGCACAAATCTATCTATAGACAGATCACTAGTCACTGTTTTTCTATCACTGGGCTACACCTACACGCCCAGTGTCTACAGAACACATGCACATGCACATACACATACACATATACATATACATACTTTCTTTTTTTTGAGAGTCATGGTCTCACTAAGTTGCCAAGGCTGGCCTTGAACTTGCGATCCTTCTGCCCCAGGTACAACACACTACTCATCACTTTTACATAATAATATCCACAGATACAGTCCTACAGTTTCTTATGTACCAGGCACCGTTTTATAAACATTTTCTGCACATACCAACTAATGCAATGACCCAATAACCCACACAAAGACCCTAGGGGTTAGATATTATTCTCACCACTTTATAGATGAGAAAATTGAGGCATTAGGTGTGAGTAACTTGCCTAAGGCCACACTGCTAAAAAGTGGCAAAACTAAAACTTAACCCCATGCTTTACTCTTTCTCTTAAGGACAATGTTTTCAAAGCTAGATTTAAAATGTAGGTTATTTTTTTTAACTGCCTCTTTCAAAAAAGCATATTACAACAGAATGGAATTCTGTATGTTTTAGTACTTCCACATCTTTTGGTTACTCAGCATGAGAGCTTAAACTAGACTAGCAACTTTCAAAGTTCAGCTACAATCTTCAGTGAGAAATACACTCTACATACACACACACACACACACACACACACACAAATACACACATAACCCAATGAAGTATCATGCAATACTTACCCTGCCATGATGCACTCTGATTTATGTAATTTTTCATTTTGTTTTTAAAATGGTTTGCAGGACCCTCCAATAATAGATACCATAGATTGAAAATCTCAGGACCAAATCTGAAGATTCCCTCGTGGTTCCTTACTGTGCCAGATACAATGATGCACATTTTCCAGTGATGATAGCATTTATCTCCACAGCTACCCCAGGAGGGTGGTACTACTGTTATCCATAAGCTCAGAAATAAAGCAGCTTACACAAGTCCCTACTCTGTGACAGTCGGAGGAGCTCACCATTCCATCTACTCCCCAGTTTCCGAGAGTCCTTTCTGCTAGGTGGAGAAATGTATCTACTGGCCAATGGGCTGTAGGCAGAAATGACACGGTGACTGCAGGTAGATGTGGTGGCATTCTGAGCCAGGCAATTGTCCATGATATCTCACTTATCTTTTCCACTTAGTGAGATAAGTCTGCAACCCAAACAGCACAAATGGTACAGAACAAGACAGTGGAGCCTACGCCAGTCACCCTGGGTCTCTGTATGGTTGTACAGAGCAGAACACTGTTCTCTCTACTAACCCACATGGAATATACAAGAAATAAACTTTTATCACATTAAGCCAAATTTTTTAGTTTGAACTCCTGAATATCTACCCTTCTTCAGTCATTCCACAATGACTGAGTTCAGGCCTCTGTCCCTGTTATTGTAGCGTCCACGCAAAAGGTTTACCTATGTCCAATCTTTCCACGCAGCCACTGACGTGATATCTCTCTCTCTCTCTCTCTCACACACACACACACACACACACAATGTGGGCGAGCCATGTCCCTACCCAAAATAAATTCTATTTACAGAAAGAAATCCAAACTCAACACAGTACACAAGGCTCATCTGCATTTTGTCCCAACTGCTGTCATTATTCTCTTCCTTTCATTCCAGGTACCTCACGCATATTGCAACATCTGCCATGCCCCTAGATGTCACGGTCTCTCATGTCACTGTAGTTTCACACACACAGACACACAGTTAGCACCGTTGGGAATGCCTCTTCATTCCCTGTTCTTTACTCGTGGTCCTTCAAGCCTAACTCAGATTGTCTTCCCACAGGACTTCTTGCTGACCAAGTGCCTCTCTGCCTCTCGGCACCTTCTTTTATAGCACTGATATTTTTATAGCACTGATTTTACAACCCTAATTGTCCTTGTTTCTGATGTTCCCAAAATACTATAAGGTCCTTAAGAATGAGAGGCACTCCAATTTGTTGGAATGAATAGCTGGCAACATAAAAACACATTTCTTCCTTCTGAAACACCGGGTATTTAATTCTAGGGTCAAACTATGCATGCTTTACTCTGACTACAACTGTGAGAGCATTACATTTTGGAGGCTGAAATTTTCTAGCTTATAAGACTGGTTTTGAGTTTCAGACGTCCCCTATGAATGATACACACTCCATCTGGGAAAGCCAGTCCCTCGCTCATATATTTCTAACTGGAAAACTACAAAATCTGGTTCTTCTTACAGAGAAAATAGCTTTTATCTGGAAACCTTGCAAATGTTAAAAATGTGTTTTTAAATTTTTTGTTCTGTTAAAACTGCTATAGCAATCAAAAGCTTAGGCAGGTTTTGTCGGAGTACTAAATGCTGGGGAGCTTTAGAACTTTGGGTTGAGTATTCTATGCAAATAGTAAATATGCAAATCAGAAAGGGGAGGGGAGGGGCTTAGGTCAAATTATTTACTGGGAAGGCAAAACCATTTCCTTCCAAATGGGGAAAAAGGCAACTGGAAAGAGTTTTACCTGTTGCTTAACTTTTTATTAGCTTTTTTTTTCTTTTTTTTTTTGGCTGGGCCAAGCAATAGTTGAGAGCTAGATACTTAGAAAAGCAAATGTTCTGATATATTAAGCAATTTCAGTTCTTTGGGGAAGGTTTAAAGTCAGAGTTAAAGATTAAGTCTTTAACTAAATTTTTTTTTTATTAGCAGTTACTGTGAAAGTTAAAGTTTCCAACACCCTGAAAACGCTTTGCTTCAGAAGTAAAGATTCCAGATGAACTGACCACCATAAGTGGTGCTGGAAACCGGTAAGAATGGCTTGGAAAGGTACTGGACTCTACCACCATGTTTGTACATCTTTCTTTCTGACGCTAAGTTACGTACTGGCTTTTTAAATATATGGTTTCAAATGCTTACACTTTTATGGAGATTATACTACCAGGGAGATAATTATTTATATGACTGGGAAAGAATCATCTTCTTTCATGTGGCTCTCATCTTTAAAAACCCAACTGCTCAGCTGCCCACAGAAAAAACTTAACCAAGACACACTGATCCAATAGCAACTTCCCAAGAAGAGAAGGAAATAAACACCCCCACTTCAGCTGTGCAAAACTAGTCTGCAGACCAAAGGCAAATGTTACAACCCTTGCCCATCCCCTTTCAGAATTCATCCAAACTCATCAACCATTATCTATAAATAATGACTAACTTCTGCACCAAGGGAATGGACTATTACAGAAACCTGATATCTACCTGTCCCGGCTAAGGTTGTCTTGTGAGTTTTACATCCAAGGAGAGGGATAAATTGGTTATAATTCAAATAAAATTTGCAAGTTGCAGCTACATACCATGAAGTAGATCTCACAGAGAATGGAGATTTTTTTAAGAGAAGGAGGGACAGGGAGAAAGTGAGAGAGAGAGAATCAATTTTATTTAGTTTTCCATGTGGGGCTTTCCCTGCTCTTACACTTTGCTGTGTATGTGGTGCTCGGGTTGGAACCCATGTCCTCGTGCATGATAGGCAAGTGCTGAGCCACCATACCAGTCCTGGGAATGGAGATTTTTAATCCTGCAAAATACAGCCTTATAGCCTAATGTGGTACACATACCTGTAATCCAGCCACTCCTGAGGCTGAGTGAGGAACACAGCAAGTTGAAGCCAGTCCCAACTTAGCAAAGCAAGTTAGTAGACCCTATTTCAAAATAAAATTTTAAAAAGGTTGGGGGCAGCTCAGTGGTACAGTGCTTGCTCAGCATGCATGAAGTCTGGTTTCACTTCCCAGAACTACCCCCCAAACACACAATGTATATACATGAACATCTGTGTATATATGTATATGACTTTGGGTAAAAGATTTCCCCAATGTGCCAGTAACACAGGTCACAGCCGTTCTCAGAAGACAAGAGAGTACTAATGAAAAAAATCAAAATTATGTGAGGATTTGAGGCACAGAACACTAGATCACACCTCAGTGTGGAAACATCTGAGAGTTTCTCATTAGGAAATCATGCAGAGGGCTGGAGATATAGCTCAGTGATTGAGCACTTGCCTAGCAAGCTCAAGATCCTGGGTTCCATATCCAGCACTGGGGGGAAAATAAAGTAGAAAGCTCATGTTACAGAAATGAAACAGAACAAAAAACTTCATGCTACACCACTGTCACCATTCTGTTCAACATTAAACTAATCCTGGTGAGTAACATTTGACACAGAAAGGAAACAGACTTGGAACCATCTTTACAGCAATTTCTAAAAACTATGATTTCAAACATTAAAAAATTTATTATAAGGAGATATACCAAATCCATGGTCCTTTATGCCAAATAAATTTTAAACAAGATCACTGGAAAAACACACCAAATACAAAATGTAGATGATGATAGTGGTAAGATACATAGAGAATGTCCAGGAACTACAGGTAACAAGGTTTTAAACAGAAAAAAAAAAAAAAAGAAAACACATACACAGAGAGACTACATCTGGAAACAGCTTTCTCAACTTCTATTGCTCAAAACAGTTTTCAGTTTTATTCTGAGGTTTTACTGAGAAAAGCACCTCCCACAATAGATGGTATCGTTTCTACCACTACTAGTCTGCCTTCTCAAGACCTCCACTATGTTAAATTATGAGTAACAGGAAAGAAAGTGAAACGAGATTTTAAAAACTGCTTGCTTCAGTGTTTAATTTCACTTTAGGGCACATGTCACACTGTCCCTCTAAAGCAGTTACCAGCAGTAAGTAATGCACAGGCCAGCTCTTGAGATGAAGCAGAGCCTCTGCCTCCATAAGCCTTGAATCAGTGCCCAGGCTTGGGTGCAAGAAAAGCAGTTAAGCTTTTTCTTCCTCCCCAACAGAACAAGTCAGACCCTAAACCTACCATAAGAAACCCAACATCAAAGAGCAAATGGAGGGTTGGAGCAGAGGCTCAGTGGCCGGACTGCTTGCCTAGCATGCACAAGGACCCAGGTTCAAACCCCAGCACCACATACACAACTAAGTGTCACAAAAACCAGACAAAACAATAAATAAAACTGATTCTTTCTCTGTCTTTGGAGGAAAAAAACTGAAAAAGTGAATATCACTAAAGATCAATTCAGGTATCCAAGTAGTAGGGAAATAATTGAACATTATCCATGTAGTCCAGGTATCATATCCTACTTATGTTTTCACTAACACACATTAAAAACAGAATGAAATGAAAAGTACTCATATCACATACCACCAAAAATCAACCTGCAAACCAGTGACACACACACACAAAACACACTCAGGTGCTCATAACAGCAGCCCACACACGAAAAGTGTTACCAAAGCCACACTTCAAGAAATTTAGTCCTAAATCCTTTATGTCACAGTTAAGGAAACAAACTCAAAAAGGGACATGACCTTTTTCTGTGTGCCCAAAGACACACAGAAACTAACGGCAGAGTCTAGGCTAGAATCGAGGACCACGTCCAGTGGTAGTCCCACTTGAGGACTTGCCAGATGGTTGAGCTAACCAGATAAGAGACCAGTCCTCAGCAGAGTTCCCACCAAGCGAGACTAGTCAGTGAGCCCTCTTGTTGTGGATCTGGGCTTTTCACTTCTTCGAGAAGCAACATACACACTTGGTACTTACCAGCTGACTCTGTCAAAGATTATCTGGATTGGCTAAAAGGTATATGTTTCCTTCCAAAGTCTCATGTGGTTTTGCCTAACTCACTGAACTGCAAGGCATATGGCCAAAGATTAAAATGTCTCCTGGATCAGTTTCCCAATTTTTGATCCAACAGTACCCTAATCCTTTGACCCCATTGTTAGACTCATGCAGGCTCTATAGAGTTTCAGGAGGAAGATTTTCCATCTCTGGGTTTTAGGCCAGCTTTGGAAAACAGGCTGGAAGTTTCCATTACAGAGTCACTCATGTATTTCCCAGATACCCAGAAGGCTGGTTTTATTTTCAAGTGATGGATAACTTATATCTACTGTGTGCCTAGCAATGTTCTATAGTTTGACTATAAGAGGAAGTACAGTGATATAGTTCCTAGCCTCTTGAAAGTTGCCAATCCAGGTAAGCTTAACTCTGAATGCCATGAAGCTAACAATAGCTAATGTTATTAAATGATTGTTTATATGCCAGGCACTGTGCCACGTCTTTCAAGTGCATTATCATACTGAATCTTCACAATTATTTACTGTGATTATTGTCACTACACATGACAAACCTGAGGTCTACAAATAGGTGGCTCATTCAAGTTCAAGTTTAAAGAAGATGCTAAAGTTCAGACTCAAACCCAGACTGACTCTAGATCCAAAGTCTTAACTGATGCACTATACATACTCAAATTGTTTTTAAAATTTTACTAAAAGGTAACATGAAGTCTGTATATCTGATTTCTTATTAAATTAACTTATTTCTTCTGTTCGGGAAGGCCATAGTCATAGGCCATAGTCAGTGCATCTATGACATTTAAGAATATAGCACATTCTAGGAATGCCATCCTTTCAATCCCCAACCCCCAGTTCTGGGGATAGAACCCAGGAACACGCTAGAACAGTGCTCCATCACTGAGCTACATCCCCAGCACTGCGAATGCCATTTTATATTGAGGGAAGTTTGCTCCTTATAATCTGAAGCTATTCTGTTTGTAGCACCTGTATGTAAAAAAATACCATCAAATAACATACCTTTTTAAGTATAATCCAAATCAACTGCAGGTAGCTTTATTCCATTACTACTTACAAAACACAGCCAGGAACGGTGGCACATGCCTGTAATCCCAGTGGCTCTGGAGGCTAAGGCAGAAGGATTGCAATTCAAAGCCAACCTCAGTAACTCTGCAAGGCCCTAAGCAATATAGCAAGACCCTGTTTAAAAATAATAAATATTTATAAAAGTCAGGGCTGGTGTTGTGGCTCAGTGGTTAAGCACTTCTGAGTTCAATCCCTGGTGCCAAAAAAAAAAAAAAAAACTATTTACAAGATACAAACATAAAGGACTAATGTGTTCTGTATGTCCCTCATTCCTGGTTCCTGCTAGTTCCTAACACTCTTGGAATTTTCTGACTGATGTGTTCTTTGTCATTCCTGAAAGGCACCTTTGGACCACACCACAGAAGAAGAAGGCCCACATTAAAGCCAACTTCACTGATGTTCAGAAGCTACTTCCTAGGCTTGATTTAATTATGAAATCTATACCTGTCACCAATTCAGAGCACTGCTGAATTTGGCACTAAAAAGAAAACAGGCCCTTTAGACACATTCACACATACCCAGAACAATAAAAACTTTTTATCAAAACTAAAAGACTAGGGCTGGAGCAGTGGCTTGGTGGTTATGGTGCTTGCTTGGCATGTGCCAGGAGTCAAGTTTGAACCCTAGCTCTACGTACACAACGAAGTGTCAGAGCAGCAAAAGCCACATGAAAATCTTAAAAAAAAAATTGATTCTCTTTCTCTCTCTCACTGTCCCTCTCTTAAAAACAAAACAAACTAACAAACCAACAAAAAACCTAAAGGACTAATCTGACCTGCTAAAGAAAACATGGCACTAGGTGTGATGGTACTCACTTATAATCTCACCTACTTAGGAGGCTGAGGTAGGAGGATCACAAGTTTGAGGTCATCGTGGGCAACTGAGATGTTGTCTCAAAATAATAATAAATAAAAGGGGTTGGGGTTGCAGTTCAGTGGTAGAGCTTGAGCAAAGGCCTCTATTCAATCCCTAGTACCACCAAAAAAAAAAAAAAAAAAGAAAGAAAGAAAAAAGAAAACATGGACATTGTAGAAATGCAGTTAAAAATTATTTTAGTGGTTTATTGTACATTCATTCTAGTTCCCAGGAGAAAATCAAACAGGAATTACCATAAGAGTTTACCTGTTCCCTCTGAATAGCAGAGGTTGTTACATGACAATAGCTACCACAACTCTTCCTTAGTTCTCTAACCCAAATCTTAGTAGACCCTGATAATCACACATTTCCCATCTTATGTACCAACTTCTGATTTGTGAAAATCAAGTCCTAAGTGACAGAAATCTTAAAAAGAATGTTAGCACTCTGCAAGCAGACCACCATGAATGACTAGTCAATCCTGAAGACCATGCTAGTTGAACCAACCAGAATCCCTACACACACACACCACCACCACCACCTGCAGCAGAAATATACCTTCTAATTGGGGGACAGAGGATTTGTGGTCAGGGCCAGTGTATTTTCCAACTCCACAGGTCCCTGTCCCCTTCTAGTGAATGGCATTTCTTAGTACTGGACAATCATGTGGGCTTGTTCCTTCCTTACTCAGTTCCCTCAGTAAGTGCCATTATTTCTACCCTTTCCTAGCTGGACCACTGAGGACATCTCTTCCCTTTTATATACCCTGTCCACAGCACCCTCCCCTACTACTCCACAACTCTGTTCCTAGGAAGGCCTGCTCCCCTACACCTACTTCTCCCCCTCAACAGAATCATCACCTTGAAGGCTCCTGAAAAGCCTTTCGACTTTCCTTTCACAAAGGTTTGGAATCCCCAAGCAGAATTCTCCTGCCCATGGCCATACAACGAACTATTCTGAGTTATGAGTTATGTCAAAGAAAAACTCATCTGCTAAGACAAGAGAGCCATCGGAGCATGCTTAAAGATGGACACAGCATTCACCATATCACTTTTTTACTCCTGAATTCCACTTACAATGAAGAAAAACAATGTCACCATGAGTGGGAAAAACACTCCCTTAGAGGGTCTGAAGCTTCCAGCATGATCCTAACTCCTAGGGCTCATGCTGTTAGAGGGCTAACACCCTCACTGAGGTCATATCCCAAACCTCTCTCCCCACTAGTTCTCTTGCTTTATACCCTGTGGATATAAAGCAAGTGTTTAATTGAAAGTAAATCTGCTTCCAGATATGTTTTAAAAAAAGTGTATCCACTGTGATTATTTCCACAAAACTGTTCTATCAATGGGTATACCTGCATTTTCCTGTCCAGATTCCAGAGCAGATCACTGGAAAAAGGAAGTACTACATATGGTACAATATTTTGCACAGGTATTCTCTAAAGCATGCCTACTAGCTTAAGATGTAGAATGAAAAGGAAAAAAGCCTCAATTCCTATTTGAATGTAATGTGGTAACTTTCATAAATATTCTGAGGGGAACCAGGCACGGTGGTGCAGACCTGAAATCCCAGTAGCTCGGGAGGCTGAGACAGGAAGACCAGAAGTTCAAAATCAGCTTCAGCAACTTAGTGAAATCCTGTCTCAAAATTAAAAAATCAAAAAAGGGCTAAGGATATGACTCAGAGGTTAAGCACTGCTAGGTTCAATCCCTACTATGAAAAAAAAAATGAAAGAAAGAAAGAAAGTAAGTCTCTAAAGAGAGAAAAGAAAAGAAACATTCTGAGAGGAAAAAGCCAACCCTCCAAGTAAGTATCTACTACCTCTGCTAAACTCGGGAGCTTTCATCCTATTAGTCATTAATAAGTTTGTTTCATACATACCACACTATAAGGAGTCCTATCTGGAAGATTAATAATTTGTGACAAAGAGTTTAGGTAAAGAACCCAGGAACAAAGAAGACCAAACACCAAGGATTTAATTAGACTCAAGACTCTACCGAATGTCTACGCAGACTGAGAGGCGCAGTAATGGAAAGGACAAGAATTAGTGCCGAGAAAGCTCTTTAACTTTCTCAATTCGTTTTCCCTCTAAAAATCACTGCTATTCAACCTGTTTTCAGCTTCAGAACATCTTGCTCAACTGAAATTTTATGGGGAAGCCCAATATAACAGAATATTACAATAACTTTTTGCAAAATCAAGCAGTAGGGTAAAATGGAAGGAAGAAAGCAATATCCCCTCATCCTAGCCACAAACATACTACAGCAACGGTCACTAAGAGGGCTTCTTAATGCTCAGTCTGTGAAAAAATCACACTAAATATCCCAAGATTCTGCAAAGGTCTGACTGTTTCCTACTTCTTTCTAAACTGGTGGAAGTGGAATTACCTGTATTCAAAACAGTAAATGCTACAACCTGAGTCTTTTTTTTTTTTAATAGTATATATTCTTAAATCAGATTTACCCCCTAGATCCCTCCCTATCTCCTCCTCCCTTGCCCCCTCCCCCTCTTTCCCGATACATATCTATGATTGCCCTAGATTTTTGGTTACTATGCCTTTTCTGGGTCTAAGACATGAAGTTGACCACCTTTCACACAGGCCTGGATTTAGCACCAGCCACCACAGATGAGTGAAGACATTCGACCCTTGACTCTCTGGCTTTGGCTAACTTCACTCAGCATGATTCCATCGCCATCCTCCCTTTACCATCAAAGGCTGTAATATCATTGTTTCTAATTACTGAGTAGAACTCCATGGTATACACATACCACAGTTTTTTAACCTGAGTCATATTAAAAATCAAAGTTAGAGGTCACACACCAGTCCACTTCAGGTCAACACTGCAGAGTCCAAACCTTTCATGAACAAGAGTTAAAAGGTATAACCAAATTCTGCTGGCTGATAATGTAAAAGCAATCCGTTACTTAAAAAAGGGGGATAAGTCTTTCCAACACTCCAAGACTAACAGACACAGAGTAAGGCAATAGCTACAAGAAGCTAAACTCTCCCTCAAAATGAAAAGCCCTACATACGTGGTGGTGCTATCCAACATTCCTAATCAACCATTAGCTCTGGTTTGTATGTACAGGTTTCATCAAAGAATTATTTCCAGTTGACAGATCCTGAGAGGTTAACTCCTCTAGCAAGGTAGGGCAGAACCAGAACACGGATGATGCTTCCCAAAGCTATGCAATCTAGGTTCTCTTGATGTAATGCAGCCCAAAATCCAACTGTACAGCACAGCCCAAAGGACAGTCCTGTGTAAGACCAAACCCTCAGAAAGTCAAGAGTCATCACCAACATCTCTACCTACGTATGCACTCAGGCTGGTGGTAACTGGGTGCTGGACACAGTGACTTATCCTGTCACAACAAGAGCTAATCACTACCTCAATACTGATTTACTGAGTTTCCCTATTCTGATTTATGGTATTTAAATGAGGTCTCATTTGCACACATCCTAAAGAAGATGGCTGGGCATTTTCCCCTGTTGTTATCTCCTTTCAGCATGCCACAACTTCAAAGAATTAAAGAGTTTGAACCACTTCCAACCTTTCCTTTATTATCCCCCCCCCCAAATCTTTTTGCTCTAAAAGAAATAAGACCCTCTAACACCTAAAAAAAAAACAGAACAAGAACTAGTAAAACCATATTTGAACTAAAGGACACTACTCAACTGACCCTGGTCTGTATGCAAAGGGCTCCACACACTGTTCCAACCTTAGGAAGAACTGATCCTGATTCACTGGTATCAACATCTGTAAACAGACACAAAGAGGTAATTATAAGTTATTAAGAGCTGGGGAAACAGGAGTTACCACATAATTACCATTGTTTCAATCTGAGTTACCACTTCACCTCAAAACAGCTGGCAACCACTGTACAATTAACTCTCATTACTGCAGAACATATATCAACACAGTAACAGAACAGATTAACTTTACATCATCTAATGCAGCACAGAACCACTCACCCACAACTCCAATAGCAAGTGGTGTCAGCTGGCACACCTTTCAGAAGAGTTTGTTCAAAGCCCCCATTCAACGTTTAAGAAACAAATTCACTGATAATCCTAGATGAAAAGGCCAGTCTAGCTCCAAGGCTCCAAATTCACTCGGATTTGCAGATTCTTTCTCCAAACACAATTAGCGGCCAATGTAGGAGTCAATGGCTTCTCCCTGTGTTCAAGTCTCCTCCTACCCATCCACCCCCTTTCAAAAACGAGAAAAGAGCCTCCAGTCTTCAAACTGGCTGATGAAATTTCAGCCTACTGGATATTTTCATACTTGAGTTATAATAAACCATTGAAATGAAGATGAATAGTGAACAGCTTAATAATCCATTAGATAGAGCATTTTATGCTCAGCTTGGCAATAAAGTCCCAAAATCTTTAACCTGGGTCAAAGACAAATGTGTGGCCAAATATGTATATGTATGTGCATATGAGTACATCTATATACATGTATACCTATATAAAGGCAAGTACAGACATACATGTAGGTACGTCTATGTGTGCGTGTGTGTATCTATATCTATCTCACTATTGATTCTCCATTCCTTTGAGCTACTCAAAGTATGGAGAGTAGAGTCTATTGTTTCCCTGGCTCTAGCTGCTCACTTTAGTAATTTGCGTGCTAAGACTTTCTGTTTTCATTCACGTCAGAATTCAGTTGATTCAGTTCCAGGCTCTGTTGCATCCCCTTCATCACCCCAGGACTAACCTAGAAAACTCCATTCAATTTCATTCTGCAACCATCTACAGGTGCTATAAGAGTACTGGAACCTAAAACAGGTGATAAATCCTCAATTTCTTATTCATCTTTCCCAAACACTACAAGGTTTTATTTAACATTTCTAATACTGAGCTTACTACAAATAGCCCAAGCAACATTTAAGTCTTTTAACTGCCTGGCTCAAAAGACTGATTCAAACATACTCATCACTGCTGTAAAGTTCAAAAGAAGAAAAAAGCATATTCTTTCTGTTTCAGCCTTCTGTGATATGACTTAAGAGGGCCAAATCAAGAAGTCTTGATTAGACCTCTCACATGAACAATCTGGTCAAGGTGAGGCTCCAAAGCGGTAACTATTAGAGATGAATGCATCCAACAGAAGGCCTTGATTATGTGCCAATCCAAAGATGCCAACAAAGTCGAAATGAGCCCCACAATGGTCATTATCTAATGTAATCCATTGAGTGAACTTTTAGTACCATCCTACATCTCAGCCGAGTGTTATTAGTCATCAAAGAGGCCCAGACAAGAGTGGAACTATTGCAACACAAAGTCTCCCTTCCCACAAAAAACAGCTTGAAACTTGGATCATCATGGTCATCTTTGTAGACCAACAGGGGCATATATTAACAAATGCCCAATTCTTCAACCTAAGTGCACACAGAGATGGAAGCTTCATATACTAGCACACATTCAGAGCACTTATTATGCTATTTAAAATAGCAGCGTATAAGACAAATTACTTTAAAGAAACATCCTGCTGTAGCTCCAAGATTTATGTCAGAAAAGACCCAGGTGATCACTGCTGCCTCCTCTCCCACTCTCAGCAGTGACTTTTTGTTACAATAGTTCAACAGTACCTGCAAAAACAGTAAATGTTAAGACCCTTAGAAAGGTAACATTTAATCAAAAGGAGCTTCATTATCTATTTCCTCCTTCCTTTTGCTCTTATTTTGTTGCTCTATTCTGAGCCCGACCTCCACTTTTCTGACCATTTCTTTTCATTCAGTATTATGCTTACTAAGCTCTGGCTATTACTGCCTCCCTCTCCACCCCCTCTGTCCCTTTCTTCCCAGTCCCTGGAACTTGCCAATCTCATTCCAGCTAGTTTCTGCACGAACTATTCCCTGAACCTGGAAGGATCCTCCCCTTATCTCTGAATGACTGGCTTTTTATTTAAAGCTAAGTTTAAGTGTCACCTCAGATCTTTCTTGAAGCTAGGAGTGGTGGCACACACCTGTAATCCCAGTGACTCTTGAAGGCTGAGGCAGGAGGATCACATATTTAAGGCCAGCTTCAACAACTTAGCAAGGTCCTAAGGAATTCAGTGAGACCCTGTCTCAAAACAAAAAATAAAAAATAAAGGAATAGGAATGAAGCCCAGTGGTAAAGCACCTTAAGTTCAAGTCCCAGTACTACCAAGAAAGAAAAAAAAAAAAAGAAAAGAAAACTCTTCCTTGAGTACATTCCAAACACTATCACATCACTAATTTTCTTTAGCATTTAATCAAAATTAGACTTATTTTCTTATGTACTCTCTTGCTGTCCCTATCCGCACTCCAATGTAAGCTCCAAGACAGAGTAGACCTTTTGCCACATGCACCTTTGTACAACCACTGCCTAAACACTGGTTAGCACTTAGAGCCAGTCAATAAATCTTTGTTGGATGAATGAATTTTGGACTTTTCATTCAATGGCAAACTAGGTTCCAAATTAAGGTAAGAACAGTTGTCATTCTTTTATTGTTATTTCCATGAAACTATCTAAACACACTGTTACTTGTACAATCAAGGCATTAAGCATTGTTTTATCAGGCCTGAAAGACCTGCTAAATAGAATGAGACGAACGAGACTCTTCCCAGTATCCGAAAATCTGTTATGATAATTCTTCTAGCGATATGCATATCAAGTTCAGTTATAGGGAGACAGGATTTATACACACTTTCTAATCAAAGGACACCTAAACATTAGGCACTATCAAAGTTCTTAAGAAGGCAGTTTCAGATTCAACAGAGAATTTCTCTAAAAAAAAAAAACAAAACCAACACAAAAACAAGAATTATTACAACTTCACTCTGAAATCCATGACAGGTTAGAGGGGCACTACCTGGTGTTTTGTTAACCAACAGACTATCAAAGTGATCTTCTTTCCAAGTAATTATTCTTTGCTTACTTCTTTTTCTTTCACATTCTAGTTTGTATTCTTTACAACAAAACTAAATAGATCACAATGCCTCATTGAAGACCACCTATACACAAAGACTCAGCTAAATAAGATGAAAATAAGCACAAGCTGATTGTGTCACTGAAGATGTGTGTGCCAGACACACAAATGGAGAAAATGATAAAAGAGCTATTGTCCAATTGTAGAAACAAAAAAGTAATATGGGGTTTTCTGTTCTCTGAAGTGCATCATGAAGTGTGGGTGGAGAGAAACACAGAAATCCAGAATTAGCCTAACATCAAATCATTTTGGAAAGAGTTGACAACAAGTAAATTCCTCACACGTAAAGTATTTGGTGCAAGAGACCTTGATTCCTGGGCTATGATGCCATTTAGGATTCCTTGCAAGAGCTTTGGAATTCCACTATCCATAAAAGAAAATGCTCGTTATAATCGGGAGCTACAAGGCGCTGAGATGTACACCCAATGCAATCTGTAACTGAAGTATCACAAAGCTTGCAGTTAAGATCTGGGATAGAGACTGAACACCAAATTCAAAAAAGGTAACCAAGATGCTAAGTGCCATCAAGGCGGGGGAGGGGGACCACGTCCGATACTCAGCCACAGAGAACTAAAGTGGAAACGAGGGGTGTGGGGGGGGAGGTGGAAAAAACAATACATTTGTCACCCCATCCCGTCCACTTCCTATACAGGACACAGGCAAAGCTTCTCGCCCCACTACCGCAGGCATAGATGGTTACCGTTCACAGCAAAGGTGCACAGAAAGGCCGTCAGGTCTGAGCCCCTTAATTCCGGGGCTGTTAACGATTAAAGAGAAGGATGGGGGTGGGGAGGAAAATGAGGGCGGAGGGAGCTGGAGATTCACCCACCGCCTCCCCCTAGGGCTCCTACCTCACAGCGCTCACCCGGGACTTGGAGCAGAGTCTGCACCTCCTCCAGGGCAGTTCCGGCCCCAGGCTCCCAGGCGTTGGGTTGAGGGGTGCTGGCGGCGGGGAAGCAGGGACAGTGGGCAAGTTTTCTGAGCCCCTGCGGCTGACACGCCACAGGCTCCCCTCACAGCCTCTTCTTCCAGGGGGACCAGTCCAGACAAGGCGCAGATTTCCACTCCTCCCCTCCCACCACCCCCTTTCTCGAAGGAACCCAACCCCCGCCCCTGCATCTCTCCATGCTCCCCCCCTTTTCCTCAACTCCCCCCCGCCCCAAACTCACAGCTGCTCCAGAGGTTCCTCCAGTCAAACCCTTTCTGGAAACGACGGCGGCCCGGCGGGTCCAAACCACCTACCATCCCCGCTCGCGTTTCCAGGTTCCCTACCCCCGCCGCCGCCGCCTCTTCTTCCACCACTGCCGCCGCCTCCTCCTCATCTGCGGCCCACCGGCGGCGGCCGCCCCGAAGCCCCGCCCCCTCCATCGCCTCCTGCATCATCACTTCCGGTAACCCCGCCGGCCGCCAGCTCCAGGAGAGAGAATGGGAGTGGGGCGGGGAGGGAAAGAGTGGAAGGTTACGTCACGACGCACGCAAAGACGTACGAAGCCATCGCCAAGTAAGGGCAAAGACGCAGCCACAGGGAGGGAGGGCTGGAAGGAGATGGGCTGCACCATTTTTTGACTGGAATGGGGGAGCAGGATACCGAAAGGGGTGAAGGGAAAAACCAGAGGGTATGAAATTGACGATATTGTTGGACGCGGCGGAGAATGGGGTAGGGCTGGAAGGTTGGGAAAGCTCGACACTGCCCCTGACCTGGGACTCATGCTCCCACATTAGTCCTCCCGGTGGTTTGGTCCGGCCTGGCCTACCCGACCTGCCGGAGCTCGGGCGGCCACGGCTCTGCAAAGTTCCTGGCGCCGCCTCCTCCCTGCCAGCCAGGGGCTGCGGCGCTTCCGTGGGTGGGGGAAGGTAGGCTGACGCAGAGTGAGTGTGAGGGATGGAGACTCCGACTCCAGGCGCCGGGAACCGGGGGAAGGGGTCGGCTCCCCAGAGGCAGGGATGGGGTGCGGGTGCGGGTGCGGGTGCGGCGTCGCTAGGAGACGCGCCTGTGTGACCCCAGCCTCGCGAGGGCGGCTCGGTGTCATCGCCACTGGCCTCGGGGACCTGACCCAAGGAAATGGGCCAGGAAGTGTTGTCCTGGTTTGGGGGTCCCCTTGAGACTTCTCTGAACCTTTTGGATCCCCGAATGTAAATGCGAGGTGACGGGGGCAGTTCCGGGGGCGAGAGGCGTCTGGCTTAGGAAGGTCGCCCCTGGACAGAAACTGAGACTTTTCTAGGACACCGAGAGCCAGCGTCACACCTCATTGATCAACGAACTTGAGAACAGGACGAAAGCTTTGCTCCTTAACTTTTTATTCGAGTGCAGGAGTTAACAAATCAATAAAGAAGAGATCAGCAAGTGAGAAATGCCCCCAAAAGTCCGGGTGCAGTGATGGAAGGTAGTGGGAGGGTGACTCCACATCGGGTCACACTGTAAGAGGGGACTCCAAGGGAAAAAGAGAAGGCAGAATGTGCTTTCTAGGTGGAGAAAAGAGCCAGTAGGAGGACCACGTGGTTGACGCAGACAGCGGCAGTGATGAAGTTGGAGAACTGGCAGAACCTTTTTGCCCAAAGCAAGGGTTTGGTTTTTGTTCTTCTGAAGGTTTTTAAGAAGAATAGCCCCCTGACCTAATTTACATTTTTAAAAAATCACTCTGGCTGCTGAATAGAGAATGGTAGTCACACCTGTTAAGAGGCTGTGGCTGTAGTGTTGAGAGGACCATCATTGTGGAAATGAAGAGAATTAGATTCTGACTATTTTTGGAGATAGAGCTTGCAGGACTTGCTTCCGAATTGGATGTGAAATATCTGGGAGAGGGTGGAACCAAGGATGACTCCCAAAGGGAAAGCAGTTTGGAAAGGAATATTTTAAGTTCTCCCAAACAGAGCAGAGCTAAGTATGAAAAATCTATTAACAATCCAGATGAAGATGTTGAAGGAATTGAGATACTCAAGCTAGGGGAAAAGTAGTAATTGCAGATAATAAATGTGTGTGTGGGGGGGTGTATTCCTAGTCCAGAAAGAGGGTAGAGACTAAAGAGAAAGATTCCCAAACTCCTTGCTTGTAACACTTAGAGTTTACCCAGAGAGGGAGAGGCCAGCAAAGGAGACTTGATATGGACAAGACCTCAAAGAACAAAGCCATTAACATACTGGAGTGATGGAACCTCTTCCCTCATGATCAATGAGGTGCATCCTTCCCTCCTTCCTCTCCCAGGTGTCAGTGTTTTTGGACTTATGCACAGGTAATTTGTGTCCATTATAGAAAAGATGACTCTTTATAAATGTTTATTTACATGTCTGTCTTTCCCATGTACTATTTTACCTTTGTGTCTTCCTGACTCCCAGTACAGAGTAGGGTCCAACATGTGGTTCTGGCTGGACGGTGTTCATAAGTTATCAGCCATGGAATTCAGGAGCTTTTGACAAAGGGGTTTTGTGCTTGCTGTTGCTCTAACATCTTCACAATTATGGTCCATCTCATAATCTAGTAGAAAAGGTATCAGAAGAAGAATCAGAAGGCCTGGGTTTCAATCTTTAATCTGCTCCTGACCAACACAGTGGCCTTGGATAAGACCCATTGAGTTAAAAGAGTTGGCCTAGGTTAGAAGTTGCAAAATGGCAAGACACCTTTTGCCTACAAACAAGCATGTCTTTGGGTCCACAAAGTATGTCAGTTCTTTGACTTGCCAGCATTTAAAAATTAGATATGGAAAACCAGATTTTCAACTTATTTTGAAAAATAACAATTCAGTTCTTTGAACACACCATATTTTAAACACGCAATAGCTACAAATAGCTGATGTCTACACTATTGAAGGAGGCAGGCAACAAGTATTTTTGAAGACCAGGAGTCTCTTAAGTTATCCAGGCTGGCCTTGAATTTAGATCCTCCTGCCTCAGTCTCCTGGGTGGCTGGGATTATAGGCATGCACCACCAGGCCCAGTTCAGACAGAACATTTTTATCACAGAAAGTTCTGTTGACACTGCCAAAAGTGGAGGACTTAAGGCTACTCTGGCTGCTCATTCATATCATAAAAATGGAAGAACATTGGTCCTACTCTTTTACTAGACTTAGCCTAGTAAAGAGCTACAGTGCTTCTACAGATAAGAAAAATTGTTCATTTGGTATGAGAATTGGAAAATGTTCTGAAGTCATGGTCCACTGTGCACAGTGATGTTATCTATTTAATAGTTGTATTTACGGATAGTTCCTAAAAGGCTCCCGCTCTATCTAATGTAATCTAATCTTTTCCTCAGTTTCCTAATTCCAGTTTCTAAGAACATTATCACAAAGTAGGAATCTATTTATTTATTTTAAGAGAGAAGGACAGTGAGAGAGAGAGAGAAAATCAATTTTTTATTGAGTTTTCCATGTGGATTTCATTGCTTTGACACTTAGCTGTGTATGTGGGTGCTGGAGTTAGAACCTGTGTACTCATGCATTCTGGGCAAGTGCCGTAACCTCTGAGCCTCCATTCCAAGCCTCACAAAGTAGTCATTTAGATTAATGTTTTAGGTCTCTAACTTCTCTAGTTGCTATGAAAGGCTGAAGATCCTGGCTGGGAACTTTTGAATGATTGATCTTTGGCACTGACCCATTTCCAGCTTGTCCCATACCTCTTTGACACCACCTCCTTCGGGTAACTGGTTTTTACCACCTTTGACTGACCCTTATCTTATCTTTGTCTCTTTTTGTTGTTGTTTGTTTGAATGTTTGTTTTTTTAAAGAGAGAGGGACAATAAAAGAAAGAATCAATTTTATTTAGTTTTTCATGTGGCTTTTGTTGCCCCAAGGCTTCATCATGAATGTGGTGGTGGGGTTCGAACCTGTGTCCTCATGCATGCCAGGCAAGTGCCATAACTGCTGAGCCTCCACTCCAGCCCCTTTTCTTTGTCTTTTAAAATATGTTTATAAGGAGGAGTCATGCATGATGGCTCATGCCTGGGGAGGCTGAAGCAGGAGGACTGAGAATTCAAGGCCAGCCTGAGCAAGTTAGCAAGAGGCTGCCTCAAAGTAAATATTTTTAAATGGACTGGGGATGTAACTCAGAGGTAGAATCCTCCTGAGTTCAGTCCCCAGTGCCCACCCCAAATGCTGAAAAGGAACTAGATATTCCTGTTTCTCCTATTTCTTTTGAATCGAGGGACTATGGCTTGATTTTCATTTAGAATTTCTATCCCTGAAGGGAAAAATAGCTGTATAGCTATTGGTTGATATGTCTTGGTTACAGTGGAAATAGCTCTGTGTCTATTGGGTGATGTAGCTTGGTTACAGTGGTCTGATTGGAGTTCCACTACACAAGTATAATCTTGTGTGCACTCCAGTACTGATGTAATACACGGATCCCAACTTAATGACGGTTTGACTTAGAATTTCTTGACTTTAAAATGTTGTGAAGGTGAAATGCGTTTGAATTTTGGCCTTTTCCTGAGCTACCAATGTCATCAGATACTCTCTGCTATTGCTGGGCAGTGATTGTCACACAGCACCCACTCAGCCGTGGGGATGAGCAACCAAAACTCTACAGTGTGCTGTGTTGCTAAGCTATGATGTTTGGTAGGTTAGTGTACTAAACATATTTTCCACTTAAAATACTTTCAATTTATGACAGATTTATCCGTACCAAGTCGAGGGGTATCTGTATTTAGAATGAGTATATTTGCCTCCTATGATCTTATTTGGGATAGTTATTTTAGAAGTCTTTTAGATATTTTGATTTTGCCCCTTGTTTTAAAAATTTATCATTTTACAGAGAATTTCATTTCCCTTAGGTAAAATATTTTTACCTTTTCCTCCCTGCCCCCAATCTCTGACACACCATATTCTTATCACTTTCTGTGTTAAAAAAAAATAATGCTGTTTCAGAGAATAGCTGTGGTATGATAAAGTACACCCCACAAGCACATCCTGAGATTTGCAAAACTACATGGTATTCCACTTCCCTTTTTGAATTCTAGTAACTAAAAACTGAATCTAAGACAGGAAACAAGTCCATGGGGTGAGAGAGAGAGTATGTGTGTGTGTGTGTTTCTGTTGATTGATGGAAGGGGAAGGACCAGGGGGGTGTGGTGGTACAATTTCACTAGGAGGTTTTTTGATGGTAATATTGACGCTATTGTATAAGATACTGGTGTATTCCAAAAAGTAGGAAGCATGAAGGACCTAGGAGAAAAGCACTTCAAAGGATAAACAGGAGTAAAAGATAAAGGAAGGAAAACAGGAAGGAAAGCCTGGTCATGCCTTTGGTGTTGGCACCTGCACTGTATTTCCAGTAAGAAGCATGTGCTGTGGCGTGAAGATAAGCAGTGTCTCCGAAAGGTTATTTACTCATGCTGAAGAACAATGGCTCTTTACTGTACAGAGATTATTAACGATCAGAGGGAAGCAGCTTTAGGAAAATCCATTCTACCACAGAGCAATAAATTCACCAACAGGCCACACACTTCTTCTCTCTTCTCTGCAGACAAAGCATGGCATAGATACCATAGATTCCTTCTTTGTTTCCTCCTATTCAGGCAATTTGTGCCTTTAACTTGTAGTGCTAACTAAGTGTTTTAATGAAATATCTCATGAATAATCCTTACGACTCTTTGAAGACAGTTCTGTTGTAACCCTGCAATACATTTTAAGAATCTGAGGCTCAGGAATGTTAATAATTTGTTTATTCCAAGATAGTCAGGATTCAAACCCAGGTTTGTCTACCCAGAGCCCATCAATTCATTTTTTGTATTACGTACTAAGAAACATAGAAAAACTTGGATGCCCACGTCCAAGATGAACGTTCTCTGCTACTCAGGACAAGAAACTGCTTTAGCATTGTCAAGAGCACTTTAATTCCCTACAGGTTTTCCAAATGACACACACTCTAAATTACAATTCCCTGGGTTGGTTTTAACCTTCAACCATTGGGTTCAATGGATCTTATTCCCCAAAATGATCTTTTCCAAGAAAAATATCTCAGAAGCCCATTTTTCCATATCTTTGGTTCTAAGCTTCCAGAAATATTATAAAGCATTTCAGTCCAGTGGGAAAACCCTAACTGGCCTTTAAATACACATCATAGCTGTGTATTTTATGCAGCCCCGGATAGAACTGATAGGACTCCTCCCCCCAGCTCTAAATAACATTGAATTTTCAGTTCTTTTTTATCCTCATCCCCACAACTCTTAAAAATACCATTGGGAGAGTTAGTGTTTTTTCTTTTGTTTTGGTACCAGGGATTAAACCCAGGGGTGCCTAACCACTGAACCACATCCCCAGCCCTTTTTGTTTTGTATGTCTTGCTAAATTGCTTACGGCCTTGCAAAGTTGATGAGGCTGGCTTTGAACTTGCGATACTCCTGCCTCAACCTGCCAGGCTGCTGGGATTACAGACAGTGCCACCAGGCCCATGGTGAATTAGCATTTAAAAAAAAAGATAGAAAGAGGGATGGAGCGGTGGCTCAGCATTAAGGTGCTTGCCTGCCATGCGTGATTACACGAGTTCAAACCCCAGCACCAGGTACACAACAAAGTGTTTCTATCTTTTTTTTTTAAAGAGATGGACAGAGAGAGAGAGAAAGAGAGAATCAATTTTATTTAGTTTTTCATGTGACTTTCGTTGCTCCAACACTTCATTGTGTACATGGTCTGAGGTTTGAACTTGCATCCTTGTGCTGCCAGGCAAGCGCCACAAGGGCTGAACCACTGCTCCAGCCCAAATTATCATTTTAAAGTCCTCTGTGATCTTCACGTGGGAGACTTGATTTAAATACAATACAATCGTGTGTATCTCAGGGTGAGAATGGATATTGCTTTTGACCATTCTGTGTGCACAAATTTATTCTAACATATTTTTCATAGTCCCAACTATTTACCAGGCAGAAGAGTGTGGTGAATGAAACTCAGTCTCAGCCCCCTTCCCCTCACCACTACCCCCACACACAGTGAAAGAAGAAAGCTAGGTGAGACAAAATTATAATAGAGTAGGATGAATGTTATTGTAGGGGCAAGCTGGAGATGCCAGGGCTGAACATCATAGGTACACTGACCCAGTTTCAGCATAAAAAGTCTCCCCCAAGAAATGATGGAAGCCAAAGGATGAGAAACAGCAGATAGGCAAAGAAGGAATATTTCAATATTTCAGTCCTATGGGATGGGGCCTTCATATGGCAAGAAGAAGGGGGTCCCCAGATCCAAGCAGAAAGTACAGCAGAACGTGGGGCGTGCCACCGGTGCTTAGTGAGTCATCAGACTGATTTCGTTTGGGTGGATTTCACAATCTTCCCCATGCCCCACCAAAAATCATGAAGTAGTTGAAAGATAGATTTCGTCCAAGGTCATTAGTTATGCTGAGAAAAAAATAAAAATTCCATCCAGGGTTCGGTCTTTCTTCAAAGAATGGAAAGAGGTCCTTCCCTTAGCCTCTGGGGCTTGAAAGTCAGGATTAACGCCCCTTGTCTTTTTCTGTCCCTTCTCTTGTTTGTACCGCAACACGTTTTTCTTCAGTAGAAAGCGAAGCCTCCTGAGAGTCCAACATTTGGAATTCGGACATTCCTAAGACCAGAGTCATACTTCTATAAATTTCATCTGGGGAAAGGGAATTTTCTCTGCTCTTAAGCTCCTAAGTGTTCATGCTGGTCTTTCCAAAAATGGAGGAAACTATTCCAGAGGTGGGAGAAAAGGTGAACTAGACGAGGCCCCTCATACTTCCATTGACATCCTATAAAACTGGATGGGGACATACCCTGCACCTCGGTATGTGCCTGACAGTAGGCTTCTGGGGTCCTGAGGCCCTTTCACTGTACTTACACCCTGAACAGCAAGTGGAAAGGTGAGTGGGTGTTTAGTTTTATTTTTTAGACTGATCATTGCTCATGAGTTCCCATTATGACTCCAAAATAACAGCAGGGAAGAGCTTGTGGTCAGACGTTGAAACAGTCCTCCTGCGTTTTGAGCTCTTGATCCTCATGCCCAGTTAGGTGGCAGTAAGCAAGATTCCTGTTTTCACCATCTGTGACAGTGGTGAAATCATAAGTTATGATATGCTTTGATTGCAGCACATTTTAAAAAGATGCAAAGCACACCGTGTTAGTCCACCTTGCTTAGGTTGAATCTACCAACATCTTCCTTTTCTTTAGTCTACAAACTCCTTTCCAAGGCCCACCTTCCCAGCTGGTGCTGGATTGTGTTGACCTGTGGTCTCCCCTGAAGGTTCTTGTTGCATGCCCCTTCACCTTTGAAGTTGTTTCCCACCCAAAGGCTTTGCTCCTCCGTTCCCTGGTCTGCACCACCCTCCCCTAACTCTTCCCACTGATAGGCTCTTTTCATACCATTCAGGACTCAAGTGAAATGTCACTGACAACCCAAAATAACTGATTTCTGCTCATTTGTAACATTATTTCATCCATTCAGAACACATAAAAATATCTGAAAATCTTTGTTTTTATTGTTTATCACCTGCCTCTGATACCACAATATAAACTTTAAGAGGACAGGGATGCTTGTTTATCACTAAATCCTCTCCAACAAATGCTGAGTAGATGAATGGATGGGACCTTGGGGTGGAAGAGTAAGGACTGCAGAGTGGTAGGGGTGTAATGAGCTCCTGCCCTAGGGTCTCTTCTGTGATGTCAGCTCTCCTTGGAGTCAGAGGGGACAGGGTTGCCACAGGGAACAGGAGAACAGAGCAGTCTAGCCAAGTGTGCAACCTCCTTTAGAGACACTAATGTGTACCATAATTATTGAAGAAAGGCAGTTGCAGGGGCAGACAATACATGAGAAATTTTATAAAAGATTAATGTAAGTCATATCAAGGTGGAAAAACATTTCCTTATAGAGGAAGGAAATAGAATTATTCTCTTTGTTATGCTAGCTAAACTCAAGCAATCAGCATACATTCAACATTTATTGAGATGGAACTGCCTGTGTAGTAATTAAATGCATGCACAGGTTCTGGCTCCAGATTGGGTTTGAATCCTGGCCCTAACTGTTTCTTGCTGTGTGACTTTGTACACGTTACTTCATCTCTGCATTGTGTTCCTCCTTTGTAAATGAGACTAATAGTAGCACCTGCCTTATAGAATTGCTGTGATGATTATGGGGATTAATTTACGTAAAGCACCTTGTGGAGTGTCTGGCCTCAGAAAGTCAAAGCAATCTAGCTCGTAATATTACTATTACTGTAATGAACAGTCCCTGCCCGACAGGAGTTTGGAAACCCTAAGTACAACACACACACACACACACACACACACACACACACACACACACAATCAATGACATAACTAAAAGAACTAAGTTGGCTGTGATTGATGCAGAGAAAAGGGTACTCTAGAAAAGCTTGATGATAAATAGGTGTCTACTTGGTGAAGTGAAGTGGGTAACAGAAGAGTCATCCTAAGTGGAAGACTCCACCAGGACAGACCAAAAAAAAAAAAAAGGTGATATAGCAGGATGCCTTAAAACAGTAACTCCTATGCTTCTGTTATTCAGAATTATTACTGTTCACAATTTTTTGCTATTTTCTATATTTTAAACCAACTTAAAAATTTTCATAATTCCTTTAGAGCAAACTCCTCTATATCACACAGATTCTAAAATCATGTGCTTAGTGGGCTATTCTAAGATACATTAAAATAATCACAACTAACAAATGTGTATATTATTTATTTTAAAGATGTGTAGATATGTGTAGAATCACCTCCAAAAACAAATTCAGGCACCTGCGTTGGGGAAAGCTCCCATCTAGGACCAGAGGCCAAAACACGAGCAGCAGCAACCTTCCTTGCAGAGTGGGCACTCCAGGGGATTTCGTCTTGGCACTTTTTATTTTATTTTATTTTTAACACATGAGGTATGGTTTTTAAGGAAAGAGACCAACTTCCAGTTAGCCTTTCCTATTAGACTCGCCTCATGTCTTTCCTCATTCTGGGATTGAGGAAATCCTTGTCGGTCTCAAAAGGCAGAAGCTGGGCATGGTGGTGCACAGCTATGATCCCCGCAGCTCAGGAGACTGAGGCAGGAACATCGCCAAGTTCAAAACCAGCCTGAGTAACTCAGTGAGACCCTGTCTCAAAATAAAAAGTTCTGGGAATTGTGTCTCAGTGGTTAAGTGCTGCTGGGTTCAATGCTCGGTACCAAAAAAATAAAAGTTATAAAACTCAAACTGTAAAAATTGTGTAACTACAGCCAGTTGAGGCTGTAGTTCAATTGTGGTCCTCTAAACATCTGAATGTTCCTGATGTTGCCCAAGGGAAGCCCCCTAGCAGACCCCATTGTGTCCAGCTGACCACTGACTACTAAAGGGCTAGTCTATCATTATTCAGGGAAGGGGGGATGTTGATTTCAAGCCCTTTTTTTATTTGTTCGACATGTCTTACATATTGCAGGGAATCGTTGTTCCGTATTCATGCCTACATGGACACTGACAAAGTAAGTTAAGGCCGATCTTAGTCCAGGTTCTCCTCTGCTTCACCCATTCCCCAATCTCATGTCTCCTCTATAATACCCCATGCTAAGTGGAAATGTATATTAATTTTTGAAATTTCTGAGTTTCTCTGCCTTCCTGTGTATACTTAGGCTTCTCATGGGAGCTGAGTGTTCCCAGGTGTATTGATAATCCACACTTGTCCCTCCCGTCCCTCTCTACTTCCCTCCTTTCTCCCCCAACCTTCATAGCAATGGTTCTCCCAGCTTATGTGAAATTTCAACTTTGGTGAGTTTATTAATTAAACTTAGCTAACTTTCATCCTGTCTTGGGTTTTACTCTAGCTTCCACATATGAGAAAACATTCCGCCCTTAAGTCTCTCTGTGTTTGGGATATTTCACTCAGCAAGATTTTTTCCATTTCCATCCATTTGGCTGCAAATGCCATGATATCATTCTAATAGCAGAAAAGAACTACATTGTATATATGTGCCACAATTTTTGAATCCATTCGTCCAGTGCAGGGCGTCTGGTTGGTTCCATAGTTTAGCTATTGTAAATTGGGCTGCTATAAACATGATATAACTATGTCTCTGTATTATGCTGATTTTAGATCTTTTAGGAAAATACCCAGGAGTGGAATAGCTGGGTTGTAAGGTGGTTCCATCCTTAGTTTTTTGAGGAGTCTCCACACTGCTTTCCAGAGTCCCACAACAGAGTGTTAGTGTTCCTTTCTCCCCACAGCCCCTCCAGTATCTGTTATTGTTCCCATTCTTCATTTTTGCCACTCTGACTGGAGTGAGGTGGAATCTCAGTGAAGTTTTTGATTTGCATTTCTCTGATTGCTAATGATGTAGAACATTTTCTCATATATTTATTAGTTGTTTGGACTTCCTTTGTTGAGAAGTTTCTGTTTAATTCCCTAGCCTATTTGTGGATTGGATTATTTGTGTTTTTGGTATTAAGTTTTTTGAGTTCTTTGTATATTCTGGATATTAGTTTCCTGTCAGAGGCATAACATGCAATGATTTTCTCCCATTCTATAGATTTCTCTTAACACTCTTGACTGATTTTTTAGCTGTGCAGAAGCTAGAAAAGGCAGTTTTTATCAATGCATTGCTTTCTAAGAGCAAAGACAAAACTAAACCAAAACAAAAGAACATTTTTTTTTTAAGGGCTGAGGACTGAACTTGGGGCCTTGTGCATGCTAGACAAGCACTCTGCCACTAAGCTAAATTCCCAACCCCAAAAGAACATTTATTTATTTATTTATTTATTTATTTATTTATTTATTTTAAAGAGAGAGGGACAGTGAGAGACAGAGAAAGAGAGAAACAACTTTATTTAGGTTTTCATATGACCTTCATTGCTCCAACACTTAGTTGTGTACGTGGTGCTGGGGTTTGAACCCGGGTCCTCATGCTTGCCAGGCAAGCGCCGAAACCGCTGAGCCACCGTTTCAGCCCAAAGAACATTTTGTTAAAAAAATATATATCTGACCAATTATTTTTCTAGAATCACAAGCTTTCTGTAGCATGAGATGTTTTCATTTACTCAGCAAACATTTGTTGTATACCAATGATGTACCTTTTTAGGTACTGAAAATTTAGCTATAAATGAAATGGGTGTAGCTACTGTCCACAGTGAAGGTTAGCATCCAAAACAGACTTTAAGAAGCCATTACTTGGGCTGGAGCCATGGCTCAGCACTTGCCTGGCATGTGTGAGGACCCAAGTTCGAACCCCACCACTTCATACACAACAAAGCGTTGGAGCAATGAAAGTCACATGAAACACTAACATAAAAATTGATTCTGGGGAGATTTTGAACAAATTGTATTGCTGAATTGTGTACATTTAGGAATACGTGACAACTAATCCCAATATTATGTAAAGCTATAATGCACTAATAAAAGTAAATTGGAAAAAAAAGAAATTGATTCTCTCTCACTGTCCCTCTTTCTTAAAAAAGAGAGAGAGAGAGAGACACGAAGCCATTACTTTAGTGATGAATGCTACAAAGAAATATCCAAGAGCCATGGGAAGCTTCAGCAGAGAAACCTAACCCAATGTGTGTGGTTAGGGAAGAAGGTGAAGGATAGAAGATTTTCTGAGACATTATGTTTTCACTGGGAACTGAAGGATGTGTAAGGATTGGCCAGGTAAACGGGAGGAGGTCAAGGGAGAGCCTTCCGTAAAGAGGGAACAGCATAGATATGTGCCCCTAAGGCAAGAAAGATCATGGTTCACTAGAGGTGAAAGAAATCTAGTAAGAAAAAACCAAAAGAGACATATTCCTTTTTCTTGCCTTTTCTCAAGACTTGTTGATAGCACTCATTAGTGAATACAACTTTAGAACCTCCTCTCCAGAAATCTTTGGAACTTGGGTGTTTTTGGTCACCTGATGGAGAGAAAAAAATCACCTATCTCCTTTTCAGAATTAGTTTTCAAAACACACATTAATTAAAGTATTTTGAAAATAGTCCTGTTAAGTACCAGTCATTAGTATTACTTATCACCTTGTATAAGCTAATTGCAGGGTGTCTGTTTTCAGATGATGGTATATGATCAGAGTTTAAAAGGTGGTTCTTAGAGCAAAGGAAGAAAATAAAGTCAGGCTTGGGAGAAGTGTACTAGATTTTAATATGCCTGACCTTCACTTTCTTTGGCAAGTGTCTCCAAGTTAAGGAAGTTTTGTCTGTTGATGACAGGAAAGTGAAGCAATTGTTAATAGATGTTACTGCCCCTCACAGGAACTGACTCACATATTTTCAGATGAAACCGTGGAGTTTTATAGGGAGAGCCAGAAACTCAGAAACCTGCTTCCTTACCAGGAAAAATGTCATCATCTCATCTAGGTTTTTATTACGCATGATGTTCTCACTTGTTTTTTTTATGAATTCCTTTTAAGCATTTTTTCTGTGAAGCATCCTGGACTTCAGAATTGATATTGCATAGAACTTTGATCATTTAACCTTTCAGTTGGTTCTGGTAGTGCTTTCAAGGTTTTCTTCTAATGGCTAAACCTTGGTTCTTCCTCATTGCCCAAGAAAGATCAAATAGGGTCAGGGTAAGGAAGAAGGGCAATCATTTTAAGATAAATTCTCTGTAAGATGAATTCCTTGGGGTACCTTGAAATACTAGATAAGTACACCCCCTTCCAGCTCTCATTGCCCCAGATTTCCGTAAGCTCAGGACCACCGTAGAGCATACCATCGCCAGTAGCATGCCTCCTCCTGGGGCTGGAAATGGAGCATGTTCCCAAAGGCAGTGAGCAGCCTACTCCCCCATCCTGATGCGCCTGTTTGGGAAAAACCCAAGATGCATAATGACATGCCCAAGTGCCTGGCTCTGCTCTTTACTCACCAAATCTGTCCTGGTCTTCCCAGCCTATCTGTCCCTTTGCCAAAGGCAGTACAGTATTCCTTGTCCTGTATGACTAAACAGAACCCTCCAGTGGTGGAACTTCCCTACCCCCTATTTCTTCTGGAGTTTTAGATGTTGAAATGTAAAAATTAAATAGGCTGAAGTTTTTGCATAATTTAAAAAGAGGATGAAATATGTACTGCCTATCAACAGAATAGACAAGTTTATTGGAATATCTTCATACAGTGGACTGAATTTTAGCAGTGAATGTCTGCTCTAGCCTGAAGGCGAGAGCGTGGATGGATCTTACAGATATGGTGGGCAACATGCAAGTTACAAAGCAGTACCACGTAGAAGGTTAGGAGTAGAGCTAGGCATGACAGCGGTAAGTGGTGTTCTTGAAGAGAGGAAGGGCAGTGTGATTTGAAAGGGGCTCAATGAAGCTTCGGCTGTATACCTAATTTGTTTAAGGTTGTTGTGAATATAAGTGTCAGGCAAGGCCATTTTGCCATTTTGAATCTTATCCTCCATCCTCAGTAAGAACCACATTAAGGTCACTCCTATCCCCCCATCCCTAAACTCCAGACAATGCTTCACCATCATGCAAAGAAATCCTATACACACACCATCCTCATGCAAAGAAATCCTAAACACTCCATCATCATGAGAAGGACTCTTCCCTGACAAATCCCTAGCAAGGGTCTAATCCTCTGTATCTACCCCAGGCTGGGCCCCCTCCTGCAGGTCTGTAGGGAATAAACCTGTTCCTGTTGAGGCACTGCCACTCTCTCCTCTCTCTTTATTTCCTTCATTTGCTTCTCTCCTTACAATAAGGGAGTTATATTACACTATTCTCTGTATTTTTGTATTGAAATATTTCAGGATAAAAATAAAGGTGAAAACTTATTTTGAAATTTTTTTAAATTGGGAATTGAACCCAGGAGCACTTAACCACTAACCCACATCCTCTTTATTTTTTATTTTGAGACAGGGCCTCAAACTTGGCTATCCTCCTACCTCTGCCTCCAGAATCACTGGAATTACAGACAGACACACTGGTCTCGAAGGTAACAGAAATTTTACCTTAAAAAATACATTTAGCTTGAGAGAATATACTTACATTCTCATTTAGTTTTTATTTTATTTTATCTCATTTTATTTTACTTTTTTAGAGGGACAATGAGAGAATCAATTTTATTTAGTTTCTCATTTGGTTTTCATTGCTCGAATACTTCCTTGTGTACATTTTGCTGGGGTTTGAACCCGCATCCTCACACAAGCCAGGCAAGCACCATAACTACTGAGCAACCACTCCAGCCCCTCAGGTTCTCATTTTGCCAAGTTCCTCTAGAATTAAAACTTGTCACCAGAAAGATTTTTCAATTACAATTATTGTACAGTTCTTATTAGACAAGAAAGTGGATGAAAAATCTTGAGAAATATTTCCTAAAATGTTATGATGAACTAAAAGACAAGTCGCAACCTGACCAGCGTGTGGTACACACCTGGAATCCCAGCTATTCAGGAGACTGAGGCAGGAGAATCACAAGTTTAAGTCCAGCCTGGGCAACTTAGCAAAACCCTGTCTCAAAATGAAAAATTAAGGGCTGGGGGTGTAAAGTGCTTACCTAGCATGTACAAGGCCCTGGATTCCATCTCCTGTGTGATCCAAAAAGGAGAAACACAAAGTTACCATTTAACAGCCTCTAGGTGGAATAGAGCCTACAGAGTCATTTTGTTTGACCTGCTTGCTGCTCACATTTTCAAAAATAATGAATTAGTGTCTTTTTTTTTCAAGATTTCATATTATAAAAATTTGGACAACCACTTATTCTTGAACTAAGGAAATCTGTCAGCTCTAGGCCCTTGTTTCTACATGTTCACAACTGGCTAGAACTGAATAGTAACTGACCCCTTTCAGAGGGGCTGTATCCTGTGCAGGTAGCCACTGTCCCCATCCAGCCACCTTTCCTCATTTGTGTAGCTTGCCAGGCCTTGGAAGCACTTGAGTACACAACCTATATGTTATATTCTTACTGAACTAGAAAATTCAGTTGCCCCAAATGTGTCTTCTCATAGGCACTCAGGTTACTGAGGTAATTTTACCACTAAAAGTATCATTTCTAATGCACTCTCTTAAGAATGGTTTTAAAGAATAGTAAATATGGCTAGGTGGAGTGGCATACACCTGTAATTTCGGTGGCCTAAGAAGCTGAGGCAGGAGGATCACAAGGTCAAAGCCAGCCTCAGCAATTTAGCAAGACCCTGTCTCAAAATAAATAATAAAAAGGGCTGGGGATGTGGCTCAGTGGTTAAGCATCCCTGGGTTTAATCTCCACTACTAAAAAGAAAGAAAAAAGAACAGTAAATCTGAATTTTGGTTTTGGTGATATTTGCAAAAATGGCCTTCACGACAGACAGCATGATAGAGCAACCCTTAGCCATAGGATGATGTTCAAAGTCAGTTGAGTTGACTGGCGTTTCTGCTTCGCCATTCTGGCTCAACAGATCTGTTGACAGAGTAGTTATCTCTAGACTAATTGAAAATCTCAATTTTAAAAAATGTACATCTGCCTAGCTGCCTACTGTCAAATTGAATTTTTATGCAAATTTTCCCTCTTCTATTTTGGTGGGTCTGGAGATGACAATAGCAACGCGACTCGAAGTTCTTGGCCTCTATCGCCGCATTTTCAGGCTTGCAAGGAGATGGCAGGCAGCATCAGGGCAGATGGAAGACACCATCAAAGAAAGGCAGTACATACTCAACGAAGCCAGAACGCTGTTCCAGAAGAACAGAGATGTAAGTAGGCTTCAGTTGGAGACTACGAGAAGAGTTGTTTCTCCTGGGTTTGTTCATTTCTTTTCTCTCCTAAATTCGCAGGACTGAGCAGCACGAGTCAAAGTAGCAGAGCACGGGGCCAAGCACCCAGCCACGTTTCTCTCTCCACTTGTTGCAGGTCTCAGTTTAGCCAGTAAGTGGCTCAGTGTCCTCAGAAGACCTTATGGGCCAGGTGACATAAGTCGGACCTATGAAAGTTTTTAGGGGAAGAGTTGTTTGTCACACACTGTACCCTTTGCCAGCCACTCCCACAGGAGGTGCACAGTGAGATGTTCTTTTCAATTCTCAAAACTGGTCATAGCCTCCAAATATAAACCCATTCAGAGGGAAGAGAATAGGATTAAGACACAGGGTTCCCTTCATAACTGAGCTTTGAACTCAAGCCTCTTTGGCTAGCAGAGTGAGGTTGCCCTTTGGGACCACAGAATTGAATAAAGTAGTGCCTTAGCGAGTTTAACACAGCCCCACTCCAGGGAGCCAGAGTTGGCCCTTCCCAACAAGCCACAATGCCGAGCTCTGAGTGCCTTGGGAAGCCGGCAGGCCAAGCAAGAAGGAGGTCCTCCTGCCCAACTTCTCTTCAGCCTCCTTTTCATGACCGAATGGATTCCTTGCAGTCAGTGCTTCCCTCATGAAACTTCCAAACAACGTGCTCTCACTAGTTTTCCCTCCCTGACGTCTTGAGTCTGTCTCTCTTTGTCCCAGTCTTCTCCATACTGCCTCCCGCAAGGTGTAGGGGTCCTCTGAAGGTCAGCCCTCTGCACTGAGGCCTGAACATGCAACCACAAGTATTCAAATGCCCACCATGTGCCAAACGCCAGACTAGACATCCTAGATGTGAAAATGGTCAAAACCAAGACAGGGTCCCTCACAGATGTTTCACAGCCAGATGGAAAAATATAAAATTATAATTGAGACAAGTGGTACAAAAGAAGACCCTGTGATCCAAAGTACTTTCACTTTCTTGAAATCCCTGCAGCCTCTTTGCTTTTTTTTAAGAGGGAAAGAGTAAAAAAGAAAAAAAGCAATTTTTTTTTTTTTTTAAATCTGGCCTTTGCTTCTCTGACACTTAGTTGTGTATGAGGTGCTGAGGTTCAAACCCAAGTCCTTGCACATGCCAGGTAAGCGCTCCAGCTGCTGAGCCACTGCTAGTCCTGCCTCCTCACTCTTTAAGGCCAACCTGGTAATGAAGTTTGTACTCTTGTGACCCTTTTCCTGCGTCTCTAAAAGCTTTCTGCTCTTACAGACCAGGCTTGCTAAATCAGAGTGTGTACCCCATGAAGTCCTTAAACAATCCTCCAAAATAGAAATAAAGTACTATAACTGCTATTTATGTTTTTTTCTTATTGCATTATATAAATTATCTATTTTTATATACATATTTATAATGAACTTATTAGTTGACGTATGCAGATGATCCCTGACTTATGATAGTTTGATTTACAGTTTTTTGACTTTACAGTGGTGCAAAACAATAAGTATTCAGTGGAAACTGTACCTCAAATTTTAAGATATCAATAATTTATTATAAAATATGCTTTAGGCATGGTGGTGCCATACCTGTAATCCCAGTGACTTGGGAGCCTGAGGCAGGAGGATCACAAGTCCAGCCTCAACAACTTAGCAAGACCCTGTCTCAGAATTAAAAGGGCTAGAGCTGTAGCTCAGTGTCCTGGTACTAGGGGAGAAAAAGTTTGTAGACCCTTGAGTAAATGGTCTATTTTTTTTTTTTAAGAGAGAGGAACAGTAGTGAGAGAGAGAATCAATTTTATTTAGTTTTTCATATGGCCTTCATTGCTCTGATACTTGTTTGTGTGGTGCTGGGGTTCGAACCTGCATCCTTGCACTTGCCAGGCAAGTGCAGTAGTGCTGAGCCACCGCTCCAGCCCCAGTCATGTTCTTTTTTCTTCTTTGTTCCGTTTATGTTGGGACAGTCTTCTCAGAAAAGGTCAGTTCCTAGAGCATATAGATAGATGAATAGATGGTGTCTCACACTTTTCTGGTATATCCAATAAGACCTACCTTGCAGTTTTTAACTTAATTAATGAACATTTACAAAGACTTTGATTCAGTTGACCTCCAAGAAGTTTTCCTCAGTTTCTCTGTTCCTTCTAACCCCATGATGGCCACCTATTTTGAATGGTAGTGGTCTGTAGCAGTAATTGCCCTTTTTGATTGTAGACTACTTTGCCCTTTTTTGCAGCTTTATTTATTAGAGCTTTTCTGTACAATAGTAACCTTGATAATTGAAGGCAGAAGTCACAGCCTCATAATGTCCAGCCTGGTGCTGGTGTACATCATAGTATGTGCCCAATAAATCTCTGCAGGCTCCTTCACCTGAGAACTCCTCAAGACTAGGTTTTCAGTTATTACAGTAATCTTTCTTTTGCCCCTGCTTGGATTGGCCCAACGGGTGAGCCAGAGGGAGATGTATGTGCCACTGAGGGTAAAGGGTACATGAAATTATTTAGAGTGCAGAGAAGAGGTGCACTGGTTTCTAATTTTAAGATACATACTCATTTTAGCATATGTTAGGGGGAAAAAATACTAGGCTAGAATTTCACAATACTCTTACTTAGGAAAGAGTCCATTTAGAGAAAGTTTTACTGTTAGTATAGGTGGTGGATATGGAGGCAGCCCGTGAATGGCTGAATTTGGAGTAGCCTGAGCTTGTTCAGATGCACAGCTGGAGCCCCAAAGCCCAGCCTCCTTAACCATATCTTTGTCAGGGGCTTTTACTTTTTCCTTAATCCCCATGCAGAGGTAAGCATTTTCTTCTCTCTTTAATTGCACTAAGAGTTTAATAATCCAAAGGTATCTCATTAATTGCTTTGAATCCCAGTGGGCAGATGGGAACATGGAAATCTGTTCCCAATGTGGGCAGCAGGACAGTAGCTTCTGAGAAGCACAGGAGTCAGAAAGTTAAGCCTCTGCCCCACAGGACTTCGCTGTGCTTCTCTGTGTTTCTGTTCCTGGAATTCTTCCCCTCTGCTCCAGCAGGCACTGTGGGACAGGAACTCCCTTGGAATTTCCAAGCCGCATGGGCCCAGACTTCACTGTGGGTGTCATCTGGGTCTGATGCAATCCTAGCTCTACTCTGTGGCCCACTTGCAAACAGATCCATGTATTGATTCATTTTCCATCCTCAGAATGAAACAGTTTCTCCCCCTCTCATGTTTGGCTTTCTGTTTTTCAAATTGAACTTTTCATTCCTCTATTTGAAAGTAGACTATCACAATTTGACTAATTTGAGATTTCAAAAACTCTTTGTTCCCCTTACTAATGAGGAAGGCAATTTACAGCTTTGGGGGATTTTGTTTTGTTTTTGCAGTGCTGGGGATCAAATAAATTACAATTTAGAACAAGAGGTAGATCATTCTCCAGTATTGTATTCAGGGGGCTTCTGAGTAACACTTTCTGAAAATATTGAGTTACTTTAATGTTAGTCAGCATAGGAAGGTGTTCATTTATTGTTGGTGGGAATATAAGTTGGTGCAAATTCTAGAGGGCAACGTGGGAATGCTGTGGGAATTAAAGATGTCTGAATATATATGCTTGGTACTTTGTTTCTCTCTGAATTTTTCTCTTAGATATATTTGCATGTCAGCCAAAAAAAATTTCAGCAGGATCTTTCACAGAATTGTTTATGGTGGCAAAAGATTGGAAATTACCTAAATGTCCATCAGTAGGAGAGTGATTAAATTATAATAAAGTCTTATGATGGAATTTTGTATAGCTTTTACAAAGAATAGGACAGTTCTATATATGTGAATAGAGAAAGAGCAAGGCTCAGGACAAAGTGAGCTATTGTTTGTGTAAGGGAAAAGCTATGTTTCTACATACATATGGGATTATATATACATTGAATATCCTTGGAAAGACATAGAAAAAACTGTTGGTAAATTATCTCTGGGAAGGGGAATTAGAAGTCAAGGGTAGGAGGGAGACTTCGTTATTCCATTGCATCTTTTAATATTATTTTTCACCATGATCATATATTGCCTATTTCAACTATTCTAAAAGTTTAATCCACAGTAACTTTTAGTACTAAATTGCTTTTGATTTTTCAAATTATCAATATTTTATGCTGGAAATAAAAGAAAGTTATTACTATTTAATTTACTGGCTAATGAACTAAAAAGGTTTGAGAAAGCATGTGTACCTATCCTTTATGTACCATTAGAAAGATGCAAAAAGCCTCACTTGTTTTCCCCGTTCACTAGCTTACAGACACAGACCTGATTAAGCAGTGTATAGATGAATGCACAGCCAGGATTGAAATCGGACTGCACTACCAGATTCCTTACCCAAGGCCTGTAAGTGCAACTCCAGTTAACAGGTGGGGGTACTTATCCTTGTCAACCCAGTTATTTCTAAGAATGTATACCAAGAGGGCGAGTACTTGCTGAGAAGCCTAGAGCAACTGTAGGAGGGATATTGAAAATAAATTGTCCTTACATGCAACCAACCCTTCACAACAAATAAGATGTCAGTGAATGCCTGGGTTTTCCTCCCACTACGACTTTCCTACATACGGAAGGGAAAACCAGTTCACATTTATGTAGTGTTCTCTTTTGACCTTCACCTTTTTTAGGAAAATCCTTTTATTTTCCTTATTGTAAAAGACAGGTTTGTTGTTACTAAAAGAACAAAGTTCAAACATTGAAAGAATGAATAAAGTAGAAAGTAAAAACTGACAAAAATTCTCACTGTGCGACAGCAAGAGCTATATTATATTGGAACAGATGAAATTGCTAATATTTAATCTTTGACCTAGGAAAGCAGCAGTCTGGCATTGTATTGGCTCACTTTAATGATTTCATAATATATCTTTTAGATTTTTTCCCTATATTTATGTATAGACATATTTTACACGCCTGGGATTGATTTGCTTCATCTTTTCTGAACTTCTTCATATAAAGGTCTACCTCCATCTTTTTAAATGGCTGCATTGTATGTAAAGAATATACTGTTGTATGAAAGTTCTTAGAGAAACAGAACTAGTAAGATGGGGGTATTGCCTAGATCGATTTATCTAAGGATATGTAAAAGAAGATTTATTATAAGGAATTGGTTCACAAGGTTATAGAGGCTGAGAAGCCCCATTTTCTACTTCCTACAAGCTGGTGTCCCAGGAGAAAGCAAGTGGCAGAATTCAGTCTGAGTCTGAAGGCCCAAGAACAAAGGGGACCCAGGCTGTAAATCCCAGTAAGAAGGCAGGAGAAGATGAGAAGTCTCAGCTCAAGCAAGACAGGCAGAAAGCAGAGGGGGAGAATTGCTCCTTCCTCTACCTTTTTGTTGTATTCAGGCCCTCAGCAGATTAGAGGACACCTTCCAGCTTGGGGAGGACAGTCTACCCAAGGCATCTGATTCAAATGCTAGTCTCATCTAGAACTACCCTCACAGATATACCCACAAATAATTTTTAATCTGGACCAATCAGATTGACACAAAATCCACCATCACAGCCATTATTTAACTAGCTCTCTATAAGCATTCATTCAAGTCTGTCGCAGTTTCCCACTATACACTGATCGTCTTTGTATAATGCACTTTTTCCTCCCCTTGGGCCCCGTCTTTGTGCTACGATCTGCGCTCACTATTTTCTGTTCAGGCAACATGGCAAAGAGCAGCCCAAGAGCAGGAATCAGATCTGGATTCAAATCCTGCTTTCTCCACTTAATGTACAGTCTTGGGCAAGTTAGCACTTTACTTCTCTAAGCCTGCATCTCATTTATAAACACTGGAATAATAATTTCTTACAAGGAATTGTAATGATCAATGAGTAGAAAGACTGTAAAGGTTAATGAGTCAGTGGCAGATTTAGCACTTAGCAGGAATCATGGTACTGAATAAATCCTCAGTGACTAAGTAGTAGCAATGATTTATGAGTATAATTCTTAATATCATCATTATTCTTATTATTTAGATTCATCTGCCTCCAATGGGCCTCACCCCACTACGAGGCCGGGGACTTCGAACCCAAGAGAAACTGAGGAAACTTTCCAAACCAGTGTATCTAAAGTCTCATGATGAAGTCTCCTAACCCAAAGACTGTTTATTTCTCAGAATGAGGAGCCAACTAAGTCTTGAATGGAAACCAGAATACATCACTCTTCACCTTGATTTAGGGACAAAAACTCAAGTATCTGATTCAGTCATCTAGATATGGTCTTCAGCCATGATGTGTGCCTACACCTCCTCAGGGTTTGTCAGGGTCTTGCTGCCAGAGCAGATGACATTAACCCTAGAGGTCACTGAAGTCATCTTTGGAAACAAGGTGGGAACAAGTCTGAAGGTAATAAAATGTTTCACGAGAATGCTGTTTGCCACATATCAGCCAATACAAAGAAATCAGCCGGTTGGAAGGAGTTCTGGCACCTCTAATACAAACATCCTCAAAATATTGCTTGGGTTTTTTTCAGAGAGAGAGAAAGAAAAAGACAACCAATTTTATTTAGTTTTTCATGTGGCTTTCGTTGCTCCGACACTTCGTTGTGTACATGGTGCGGGGTTCAAACCCGTCCCCTCATGCATGCCAGGCAAGCGCTATAACCACTGAGCTACTTACTGCTCCAGCCCCTGAAAATATTGTTTTTAAAGGATCCTTTTTTGTTGTAGTTGTTCTGGCAATTGACCCAGGAGTGGTTTACTACTGAGCCACATCTCTAGTCCATCCCACTTTTTTGAAATTTTGAGACAGAGTCTTGCTAAGTTGCTTAGGGCCTTGCTAAATGGCTGAGGCTGGCCTCAAAGTTATGATCTTGTGTTAGCCTTCTTCACTGGAATTACAGGTGTATGCCACAGCACCAGAAGCCAAAAAAGTTATAGATTTGCTTTAAAATTAGTTGTTTTTGTGTGAACTTTTTAATGGTCTGGTGACTTCCAATTTTCAGATAAATTCCCTTTAAAAAAATAGATTGATCATAGTTTTTCACGGCAAGTTTATGTAATACTCACTCCCCCTTTCCCCTACACAGGAGTGCATGCCTTACTTAAATGCATATGTTTACTTTATCATTTTTTGTGTGTGGTATGGTATTGGGGATAAAACCCAGGGCACTCCACCACTGAGCCACATCCCCAACCATTTTATTTTTTTATTTTGAAATGGGATCTCATTAAATTGCAGAGGCTGACCTTGAGCTTGCATTTTTCCTGTCTCAGCCTCCTGAGTCACTGCGATTGCAAATATGTCTACCATATTTTAAACCTGTAATTACTTAAGATTACACCTGGGATCTGAAAACTTACTTGAAAGTCATCTTGCATACATTATGAGTATTTGACTGTAACACAATTGAAAAGTACAAGGTCTGAAATGGCTTTCAGGTTATGTTGCCTAAGCAGAAATAGGACCAGCAGTTTACACCTGTGTGTGTGGAGTCAGGTCAGAGTCCACGCTAAGTCATTTGTACATAGTGTCATTCTCTCTTACCTCCAAAGAGAGTGGGCATCTCCAATAAATACAAGTCGCTACCAGTTGTTTCTCTGAATTCTTTCCAAACGGGGCTGGCAACCCTTAGAAGCAGCAGGTGAAGCCTGCCTCCTCTGAGCAGCAGCGTACTTTATCGTGCTCTGGGGAAGTCCTGCAGAGTTTGGCAATGACATGAAGAACAGATATGAAACTGCACCAGTGGAGTAATAGCATATGCACTTGTATACTTAACGCAAATGCAGCTTCAGGCCTTTGGTAAAGAGACAGAAATTCAAATGTGCTGGCAGGTGTGATGGCCATAGTGTCCCAGCCTAGCTTGAATGAGATGGGAATCTGCCATTCTTTCAGTCACTCTCCTTCCAGCAGGTCTCTGGTGGAAGCACCTCCCTGCTTGGAGTCGCTTCTGAAGTTTAAAGTATTTCCCATGC
>PVKS010012037.1:0-54876 GCA_004027875.1 Aplodontia rufa | reverse complement strand
GAGAGAAGCTGAAAGTCTCCACCAAGTTAGAAGATACCTTTCTAGAACTTTCTGCAAGCCTTTTAAAGTATTCCCTGCCAGGCTGGAGCGGTGGCTCAGCGGTTGCAGCGCTTGCCTGGCATGCATGAGTACACAAGTTCAAACCCCAGCACCACATATACAACAGAGTGCCCTAGGAATGAAAGTCACCTGAAAAACTAAATAAAGATCGCTTCTCTCGTTCTTAAATAAATAAATAAATAAGTAAGGTATTCACTGCCCTGGATGAGGCTGTATGAAAGGTAAGTTGGAGCCTCTGGGCGGGTCACAAACCAAGGTGCCGCTCCTCCAGGGCTGGTTTCCCTTCCACTGTGGTTTTGTGGTCTCTGCTGCTATGGTCCAAGTGTGTGTCCCAAAGTCCATGTGCCGGAAACTTAAATCTCCAGTGCAACTGCTGAGAAGTGGCACTGTCTGGAGGTGAATGGGTTCTTGCTGTGGGTGGGCTGGGGCAAGAGCAGAAGCTGGCCCTGTCCTCTCCTGCATGAGCGTGCTCTCCGGCCCATCCACCTCTACTACCCAGTGTTGCTCCAAGCAGGCCCTTGAGCACCCGCAGCCCCTCGGTCTTGAACTTCCCAGCCGTGAGCAGGATGAACTTCTATGGCAGTTTATAAATGATCCAGTCTCTATTATGTTACAGCCAACAAACGAACGAAAGCACTGAACAGCCCAGCCCTCTTCCTGAGAGCACGGGCCATATGACCTGCTGTGATTCACCTCCCCACGGCCTGGCAGGCAGGACCGGTCACTGATGCTTAGCCGCAGCAGTGCTTTATAAACACAAAAACAGGGCATGCCTAGCTTATTTTAAAGGCAACAAATCCTAGGCTCGGAGAGTAAATTGCTTGCCGAAGATCACATGGTTATTAAATGGCAGAAGCAGAATGAAAACCTTGACTCCTGTCAGTCAAAACCCTGGGCTTCAGATGCCTGCATTGAGCAGTGGGGTTCCAAGCACACAGTGAAGAATTTACCCTGACCCAAAGGGAGACTGGCCTCTGTCCTCTGCCATGGGAAGGTGATCGCTAGGTTTCCTTGCCTGGCGGTTTGGGTCACCCAGCATCAGTTCCAACCTTTGAGGAACTAAGGATTAATGGAATTTTCCTGGCTTCAGAAAGAAGCTGGGGACTAAAAGTCAGCCAGGAGGCAGAGGGCAATCAAGCTGTAAGACAAACGCTAGCCAGGGAGGCTCAGGCAGGTGCCTTGCTGGCTGCCTTCTGAGCTTACCCTATACATAGTGGCGGGAGGAGTCGCACCATCCACGACTCCCCGAGACAGGCCAGCGGAAGCCCTGCAGCCGGACTCCTGCCAGCCTCTGCCCTACGTGCCTCTTGCTTTGGCTGGTGGGAATGTCTTGTGTGTCCCTTCCCTGTAATAAAGTGGGTTCCACGTCCACGCTGAGACACCACACTCTATAGGGTGGCCATCACCTTGCAAAAACACAAGCGCAAAGTAACAAGTATCGGTGACCACGTGAAGAAATTGGAACCCTTGCGCATTGCTGAGGATCCGTGATGCGGCCACTATGGAAAACAGCTTGGCAGTGCCAAGAAAAGTCAGGCACAGAATTACCCTATGGCCCGAGTCCACTTCTAGGTAATACCCTGAAGAATTCAGAGTTGGGTCTCAGGAGCTGAATACCACGTTACTCAAGACGCACAGGAGGTGTAACGACCCACATGTCCGTCAAGAGGAAGAGAGAAATAAAAAGTGGTTAGTGGGGCACTGGAATCCAGTCCCCTCTCCTTAAAAAGGATTGAAATTCGAATACAGGCTGCAATAGAGATAAATACAGAAACATTATGCTGAGTGAAAGACGGTGAACACAAAACAGATCGTCATCCAATTCCAGGCACCAGACCAGTGAAATGCACATGGAGTACAGAAGAAGCAGCCAGGGGCCGGGGAAGAGGCCATGGAGGTTAAAGTGCACACAGGGAAGCTCTGGAATGGAGGTTGGTGATGCTTGCACACCAGTGTGACAAAACAATGTCACTGAACTGTCCACTTAAAAATGGTTGAAATAATACATTTTAGAATATAAACAAACACACACAATTTTTTTTTTGGTACTGAGGATTGAAGCCATGGGTGCTTAACCACTGAGCCACATCCCTAGCCCCCTTTATTTTCTGAGACAGGGTCTCACTAAGTTACTTAGGTCCTTGCAAAGTTGTTGAGACTTGTGTTGACTTTGGGACCCTCCTGCCTTAATCTCCTGAGCTTCTGGGATTACAGACATGCACCTCTGTACCTAGCTATATGTACTTTATCACAAAAAATTAAAAAATAAATTACATGTTGTGATTTCAAAAGTTTGAAAACATCACAATTTCGTATATAAATTTCACAGAACCTCGCCCTGCTCAATTCTCAGAGCTACCAGATCCCTGGAATACCTGGCAGAGTGAGTCTGCAGCCCGGGGCTCAACTTCAAGCCCTTAAGATTGTATGATCTTTGTGAAATTCAAACAGGAAACCGTGAGCCATTGAAAGTTAAGAAGTGAGCCCAGAATGGTAGCACACACCTGTAATTCCAGTGACTTGGGAGGCTGATACTGGAGGATCGCTTTGGCTATTTAGTGGGACTCTAAGCAACTTAGCAAGACCTTGTCTCAAAATAAAAACTAAAAAGGGCTGGGGATGTGGCTCAGTGGTAAAGCACCCCGGGTTCAATGCCCAGTACAAAAAAAGAAAAAGAAAAGAAGGATGAATTTACATAACTTCCTGCATCCACCCTCCAAATCAGGACAGCAAACTGTGGCAAAGGGCCACCTAGTGATACTTTTGGGTTTGTGGACCACACAGCCTCTGTCACACTATTGTGATACCCGCCACCCTCAGCCATGCCCCTGCACAGCCTTCGTTCCCTCTGCCCAATCAGAGCTCTCTCCACCTGTTTTCCCAGGTGCAGCTTAAACTGGTGCACGCATCAGTCACCTGCAGACTGCGGATGCTGCTGCTCCTGCTGCCGCTCTGGGAACCAAACTCAGAAGCACTGCCTTATCTGTTCAGCCTTCCAGGTCTCCCCTTGGATGTCACTTACTTGAGGTTCTCCCCATCAACCTCACACCTTTCCTCAGTATCCTTCTTTATCTTCCTGTTCAGTAATTGTGGCTCCAGTCCCCGGCTAGGTGAGTAGTGCCTGCCCACTCCGTGCCATTGCCCAGGACAGGTCCCCTCACTGCCATTTTCTTCTCTAATCACTCCTAAAATCACAGAAAAGCCACAGAAGCCACTCCATGGTTGTTTCTGCGCGTCTCCTTCATTCCACCGTGAACTCCCTGTTGGGGTCCACACTGAATGCTACATTGCCTTCGGACTCCAGGGCCGCTGCTCCTTCTTCGTTGGTACACTGTTCTTATCTTCTATCTATTGCATTTTTGTCTTCCTCAGAGGTTGGATTCTAAAAGCAAAAGATTTCTGGATTGTTTTCTAGATCTTGAGAATGAAGACACATGGTTGGATCAAAAACTGAACTCACGCTGGGCACTGTGGCTCATGCCTATAATCACAGCAACTTGGGAGGCTGAGGCAGGAGGATCACAAATTCAAAGCTGGCCTCAACAACTTAGCGTGGCCCTAAGCAATTTAGCAAGACCCTGTCTCAAAAAAGTAAAAAGAACTGGGGATGTGGCTCAGAGGTTAAGTGCCGCTGGGTTCATTCTCTGGTACAACCCCCCCCCCAAAACCAAATCAAACAAACAAACAAAAAAACCCAACCCAACAAAAAAACAAACAAAAACAACAAAATCAAAAAACTCAAACTGAATTCATGAGAGCATACAAAATACCACGCATTTGCAAAGAATCTGCTCATGGGGGTTCCATTTCTAACACTCTTGCAGAACCCAGTTAGCCCCTGAGACATCCTGTGTTAGGAACTGTACTATGGGAGATGTCCCAAAATAAGTGTGTTTTGTGGAAAGGCCTCAAATTTCACATCCCAGCCATCCAACCCTAACACAATCTGTCTCAGGGAAATGCTTTGGTAGTCTTTGGCGTACTGGAAGGAATACCTACTTACAAAAACAAAATTTTTTATTAAAACCAGTCTAAGACGAGGGTAGAAAGGACAGGGAGACCGGCTATAAAAGTCAGCCAGGATAAGAATTCACTCTGGAATAAATGTTTGTTTTAAAATGAGGGGTATGACTCATGCTCCATGAATGGGTGGCTGAGTTCTGACCCTCGGGAGATGAATGGTTCATTTTGAAAAGCCCAGCGAGTGCACAACCTACTTTCCCCCATTTATTTCAGAGCGAGGCTTCACAATGGAGCCCACGATGCCCCGAGTCGTTTCCAACCATCAGCAAAATGCACAATGCAGTTCAGCCCTACCTGCAACTGTTTTCCATCAAAATGCTGAGTAATTATAACAGCCTCTTCCGGGGCTCGCTTGCTGCCCAGATGAAGCCGGTGGAAGATGAAGGACATTGAATGGGCTGCCAGAAACCCTGTAACCTCCAGCTGCCAAGCTGCTCCTCCTGGCCCTGGCTCAGCCTCCTTAGCTAAAACAGGTATTCATTCAACGACTACAACAAAAATCTACGCTCTTTCAGGCACGCTGTGAAATCAGCAGGAGATGGCAGGGCACTTGTATATTCTTTGTTTTGAAATTTAGAGTCTGGGAACAAGGGATTCCCCTACTCTGAAATTCTTCTTGGAAATGTAATGAAAGGAAGTTGTAATGATAAGCTGGTTAAGGACAGCTCCACTTTATGTTTGCATTGAAGACAGGCAGCACTATACTCCAGTTCTGGGCCCTGAGAACATGGTTGACTTTGGGTGATGCAGGAGCTGGGGCAGGGCTCTGGCTTCTGGCATTTGGTACTTGGTGACTTTAGGAGAAGGCATTCGACTTTTGAAGCAACAGAGATCAGCCAGGTGCGGGCACAAGCCTCCTATCCCATAACTTGGGAAGCTGAGGCAGGAGGATCCAAGTTCCAAGCCAGCCTCAGCAACTTAGCAAGACCCTGTCTCAAAAGAATAAAAAGGGCTGGGGATGAGGCTCAGTAATTAAGTGCCTCTGAGTTCAATGCCTGGTACCAAACAAGCAAAAGCACAAAAACCCCAGATCACAGGAAGTCTAGCTGCTGTGGGAGCTATGGGACTTGCACGGGCCCAGCTAGCAAGGGCTGCCCCAGCCACACACTACTTCTAGCATCAAGCTGTGCTTCCCATAATCCTCTGAAGGCAGAGGGGCAGGCTGCAGGCTGCGTACGCTGGAATCCTGGTGCTGGTGCCTTTACAGACCCAAGTTAATGTCTCTGTGCCTCAGTTTCCCAGCCTCTAACATGGGAATAATACCAGCAGTCACCCTAAAGTCTTGTTGTAAGTTCATGCAAGAGAGGTTCTAGGACCAGGGTTGGCACATTGCAACGTATAAACATCAGCTGCCACTGCTACAGGCTTGTTTTGGCCGTCCTCCCTCCCGCCTTCGCGTGGTCCTATTTTTATCTGTATAACAAAGCCCGCGGTCTCCCCACCTCCAGTGCTTTCCCAGGTTACTCCCCGCAGCACACGCACCAGTTGGCTCCAGCAAAGGTGCTGGATGCAAACATCTCATTAGAAGGTTCCTGGCCTTCCTTCCTTTAATGAGACATCTCAAGTCTGAGCAGTTCACAAAGTTTACTAAGGCTCTAAATGGTTTTCCAGAAGATACTCTGTGTGAACACACCGATATATATTGTATTTTTTCCTTAACCAGACTAAAGAGTTGTCTGCAGAACAAATGGCCAATTACTTCTATATTCAAATATAAAATTCGAATGTGCTTAAGCTTTAATGTTGAATTTGTCCATATTGTTTGTTGCTTATTTGTGATAAATAGAAGCATTTGGATTTATTTGGATACAGTACACTGCTTAGACACAAATACTTATTACAAATTAAATCAATCCCTCTTTAAAGGAAACAGAATACCCATGACCTAACTTAGAATCTCTACATTATAAACGCACTAAAAATGGCCAGCTGTTTTATTGAAGGCCCTAACAGCAAATGAAAGACATCAAATAACCCTGCCGTCAACACAGAATGGCTACAACCTAAATGGTCAATAAAATGTTTAGGAGAGAAATGTAGATGCAAACGTTAATGCCCTATTTCCTTCATGAGCACTGTGGCCTTGGAAAATACATGCTTTAGTCTGTGTTGTGTTACTGTAACACAATACCCAAGTCAGGCTACTTTTTAAGAAATCATAGAAAAGAAATCATAGAAAGCTATGAGCTTCGTTCAGCTCATAGCTTTGGAGGCTGAACGTCCCTGCTCTGGTGTGAGCCTTATGGCAAATGGTGCCATAATGCTGGGGACAGGAGATTGTATCTCAAAACAGGAAGCTGGAGTGGTTGGGTCAGCTCAGACTTTGTAACACCACACCCCAGGAGACTTGCACTAGGATGGCCATTAGGCTCCACCACTTACAGGCCCACACCATCTCCCAGTAGCACCAACCCGCCAAGAAGCCTCCACCACTTGAAACCTGGGGGTCACAGCACCTCTGCAGAACAGTGCCACAGTTGACCTCCCAGGACTCAGGCTCCTCTTCTGTAACATGGTAATGGTAAGACATTTTCAAGAGATGCTGAGAGATGGAACAAGATGTGTGTACCAGAGAACATAATGTCCATCACAATGTTTTTGCAAAATCTTTTTCCACATTTTCACGGGTGCATTATTATACGTAATGATGGGATTCACTGTTACATATTCATACATGCACACAATATAACCATATAATTTGGCCAATATCCCTCCCTTACCTCCTCCTGCCCCTGGTCCTTTTCTTCCACTGATTTTTTTTTTTAGTTTTTAGTGATTACGTGGAAATTATTTAGTCTCTTATAGGTGCAGTATATAGTTCCTTTGGCTCCTCTGTTCATTTGTATTTGAACGGTTCTTTGGTGATCTCATCCTTCCCTCCTGCTTTCCTTTCCTTTACTCTAGCTTCCACAGGAGAGAAAACCTTCAATCTTTGAGTTTCGCCAATTTCATTTGCTATGATATTCTCCCTGTGCCTTCACTTGCCAGCCAACACCGTGACGCCTTCCTTCTTAACAGCCGAGTAGAACTCCACTGTGTATACACCACAATTGCTAAATCCGTTCATCTAACCATGGGCATCTGGGCTGATTCCGTCATTTAGCTGCTTCATTGTGCTCTTTCCTGAACTTCAGTCACGAAGCCCGACTGCCCGTCAGCAATGTCCAGGGGGCTGTCAATGCCCCTGCATCACCCCTGTCACCATCTCAGAGCGGCTCCACTGTGGTTCCCTATCCGTGCCCAGAGCTGATACCATTTCCCCAGGCCTATCCACACCTCTACCCAGCATCCTGCTGGCCGCTGATCTTTCCTCAGAACATCTCAACTACGGGGTGCAGTCTGCAGTCAGCTCCTGTTCCCATCCGCTGTGCAGTAAAGAGCGAGGCTGTCCTCAGGGAGAGGTCTGGCCTCTGCTCCCACTTCTGGCAATGCATGTCTCTGCGCAGGGGAGCGAGACTTGAGCCACAGCAGCTGCACACCCGAGCCTGTTTCCTCACGTTCAACTGGGATAACAGCAGCCAGCCTGCGGGGTCAGGATGCTGCTACTGCTGAGGTGCTTGCACACTCAGGCCAGTATCTAAGCACACAGTAAGCATTCAATCAGTGCTGGCTTCCGGTGCTTCTCACGTTCAGCAGGAAACATACACATGTTCGTTTCTTTTTCTTTTGTAATTATGAGAAGGTGAAGGAAATGGTGAGAATATTCTGTGGGGATTCTGCCAACATTTCCAATCTTTATTACGATTTGCTGCCAATTATTTCCATTTCAGTTTTGCTAGTATTCTTTTGCTAAGAATTATTATTTTTCCTGATTTTTTTAGAAGTTCTGCTTTATAAATTATGAAATCAACCCAGATGCCCCTCACTGGATGAATGGATCCAAAAGCTCTAGTATACGTATACAATGGAGTTCTGCTCAGCTATTAGAAGCAATGATATTGCATCCGTTGAAGGTAAACGGATGGCAATGGAAGAAATCATGCTGAGCGAAGTTAGCCAAACCCAGAGAGTCAAGGGCCAAATGGTTTCCCTCATTTGTGGAAGCTGAACCTAAACCCAGGCTTGGGAGTAAGGTAGACAAACTCATGTATTAGATCCATAGAACAAAAATGCAAACTGTTAATATTTATGAGATACGGTTGCAAGATACTTCATAGATATTTGAACAAGCTATGTTGCATACGTAAATGTTTAATCCTATTGTCAAATATTTTTAAGAATAACAAGGGATGATAGGAAGGGAGGAGAAGGGGAAATGTTGGGACTGAGATAAAGCAAGGAACATTCCAAGGAGTTATAAGTGTGTCACTGTATATACTATAGTCATGTGTGTGTGTGTGTATGTGTATGTGTATGTGTGTGTGTATATATTTTTTTTCCAGAGGTATAAGAATTATGTCACTGTACTTGCATTTTTAGGAAAAATATAGGACCCAGAAGAAAGGCAAGGGACCAGGGGATGGGGGGACAGGAGGAGGAAGGTGAGGGGTGCAGGGTGGGGGGATATTGAACAAACTATATTGCTGAATTGTGTGCATTTAGGAATATGTGACAACTAATTCCACCATTATGTAAAACTATAATGCACTAATAAAAAATAATTTTTTTTTAAAGAGAGAGGGACAGTGAGAGAGACAGAGAAAGAGAGAACAACTTATTGAGTTTTTCACATGGCCCTCACTGCTGCAACACTTAGTTGTGTACATGGTGGTGGGGTACGAACCTGGGTCCTTGTGTTTGCCAGGCAAGCACCGAAACTGCTGAGCCACCACTCCAGCCCCAATAAAAAATAATTTTAAAAAAGTTCTGCTTTATTCTTGAGAATGTAGGATCAATCATTTTTCCTTATAACGTAATTCCACAAGTAGAAGGTTAAGCAGCCCCATGCTTCAGTGTTTCAGCTCACGTCTGCTGGCATCCCCCGATTTCAAGACGCAAGCCACAGAGCCCCAGTGCAGGGCGACCACGGTCCTGCTCTTCCACAGACTTAGTTTTGGAATGGGAAATGGGAAGAAAGGCCTTCCATATCATAGGGGACAATTTCCTAAAACAGGCTAGTTTGGGGGCTGGAGCAGTGGCTCAGTGGTTACAGTGCTTGCCTGGCATGGGCGAGGACGTGGGTTTTAACCCAAGCATCACGTACACAACAGGTTTGGCTTTTCCTAAGCTATTAAAAAGAGGAGGTTTTCATTAGAAAACCATCTGAATTCTCAGTGGTTAAAAGCATCTTTTCAACGCTGACATATTTTGTCTGATATACTCTTATATGTCCATAAAGCCATGTTTGGAAAACTAGGACCTTTCTCCCTTTGATGGTTTGTACAATCTACCCGCCCGGCTCTGGTTAGGCCGTGGATGGGTGGTGGGATTATGAAAAGCAGCCAAGAGGCAGGAGCCGAATGAATCCATAACATTTCCAATGCAGATGATAAAACAAACCCACCACAAGCACACCCAGTAAAACACACGGCTCCCGAGAAAGCTCTCGGCTGCAGATCCTGCAGACACCGGCCAGGAGTCTCGTGCAGACCAGGAGGGCCGGTATGAGATGCTGAAGATGCACGGATTTTCTCCTCTGGTTCACAGCTGAGGTGAAATTCTCCTCAAGGACAGCATGGAAGATATGTTTTAATTAAAAGCACGGATTTACAAGCTCCCTCACACTAAATGCCACAACCAGTGATGGCACTTCTGTGGCCAACAGGTCTCAAGGTGGCTGGACACCTTTAAGCATGGAGAGGAACTGACCACGGCCAGGTGCACCGGTGGGCTCAATCTGTGGCCCAGCAGATGTCCATCACTGACAAGGAAGCAGGCAGGGCTCGTCAGGGGATCAAAGAAAGTAATCAAGGCAGAGGACAATGTCTAGACAGAAAGCTGGCAGGAAAATGTCAGGAAGAATGCCCTGAGGCTGGGGAACAGTGCTGCCTGGTTGGTGGTTTTTGAGAAAGCAGTGAAATTTTTATTTACTATAGGTTGAGAATCCCTTATCCGAAACATTTCAGGTTTTGGAATATTTGCATCTACATAATGAGACCACGTGGGGACTGAGGACAGGATGCACCTCTAAGTGTGAAATTTATTTATGTTTCATGTGCAGGACATTGCTCCTGTGTTCTAAGACTCACTGCTGGAAGATTTTTCTTCACAGTGCTAAGTTAGCACTTGAAGGCTTGAGAGTTTGCAGCATTTCAAACTTTGGATTTACACACAAGGGATGCTCAACTTGTATGAGCATACTTGTTCATCAAACTTGAAACAGTAAAAGTATCTTTGCCTATAAAATAAAGAAATTGGAACTGTGATAATTATTATGCTCAAGGTCACAACCACGCAACCACAGATCCAAGTAAACATCTCCTGGGTAGATTCTCAGAAATACCTGTGACACTGTCAAGACACATTCCCTATAGTTTTCCAAGATCCTGAAAGTCTGGGCCAGGACCCAGGAATCCGTAATTTTAAACAACTCTTTTGGTGATTCCGCTTGGCAGCTACATCAAGAGCTGTGACAGAAGACCTGATCCTCTTAACCTCGGCAGTGTATTAGAATCATCCGGGGAGGTTTTTTAAAATCCTGATTTTTAAATTGAATGAACTCACACAAATGAAGTCAGAATCTCTGGGGAGGGTTGGGTACCAGAGATCTCAATGGGAAGCTGTAGCTGAAAGTCACCACTGCAGACCCCAAGTCCCTACGTTTCTTCTCATTCATGTGTATCCATACCCCTCTCCTTGGAACTCAGAACAGGGCCTGGCAAGACCTTCCACAATGAAGCCAGGTGCACTTTGTTTATAAAATCTAAAATGCTCTAACTGTAGAAAAATGCAATACAGTTGTCTCCCCTTATGCACAGGGGATATGTTCTAAGATGTCCCAAGCAAGGCTGAAGCCATGAATAATACCAAACATGTTCTGCTTTTTCCTATATGTCCAAGTCTATGATAAAGTTTATCATGTAGGTTCAGTAAATTAGCAACTAGTAACAGAACAGCTATTACCAACATACTGTAAAAGAAGTTACTTAAAATTTATTTTATGTTTATTTCTGGAATGCTCCATGTCATATTTTTGGACCATGGTTGACTCTGGGTAACTGAAACCACAAGGAGCAAAACCAAGAATAAGGCAGGATTACTGGACTGAGTTCCAGGCCAAGCTACAAATGCACAGTGGTCCAATTTTATTTGTGGGCCCACGTGGAATTCACATTTATTAGACCACGCTTCCCCAGAGAAGGCAAGTTCATCTTTTCTTTAAGTTGTTTGGAGGATATTTAATTTCCTGTGAGTTTTAGGGGCAGAGTTCTGTGAAGAGTCCCAAGTGGCTCAGGGGCTACATGTAAATCAAAAAGACCCAGTGATACCTGATGTCCTGTGGACTGTTACCCCAATTTGTGAAAGGAGCAAAAAAAATCACTCCTTATAGATAGCAGACCTGGGCTGGAGTGGTGGCTCAGCATTTACAGCACTTGCCTGGCATGCCCGAGGATGCGGGTTTGAACTCCAGCACCATGTACACAACTAAGTTTCAGAGCAACGAAAACCACATGAAAAACCAAATAAAACTTATTCTTTCTCTCTCCCTGTCCCTCTGTCTCTTTTAAAAAAAGGGGAGGGGGAGGCTGGAGCGGTGGCTCAGCAGTTACGGCGCTTGCCTGGCATGCATGAGTACGTGAGTTCAAACCCCAGCACCATGTACACAACAAAGGGTCTGAGGAATGAAAGTCACATGAAAAACTAAATAAAAATTGCTTCATTCTCTCTCTCTCACTGTCCCCTCTTGCTTTAAAAAAAAAAAGAAAAAAACATAGCAGACCTAGAATAATAGGAAACTCCAGGGCACAGAGCAACAGGAGACACTCAAAGTGACAGGCTCTGTCACCCCTGGATCCCATAACACATTGAATTTAGGGGACCCGAGTTTCCAGATCCTGTGATGGACACTTCCTTCCTTTTCCTTCCTCTCTATTATTTTAATTATGAAGATGCCTAGTGTGTGTCTAATGAAATTTAACTCCTGAGCACTTTAATGCCTTGAACTCAGAAGGAAGGTCCCCAGTCACTTCCCTTGGTCCCACCCAGGCTGGCCTCAGTTTGCAGAGGGCCTGAAATGAGGGGTGCTCAGGAATGGTTATTCTTCAACCGTGCGGGAAGCTGCAGCAGGAATTACTACTGCCTCTATTATCCTCAGTGCCAGGACATCTAGTGACAGGTGACTCATCTGCCACTTTTCCAGCAGGCTCTTCTAAGTGAAGACACCAAGAAGAGCAGCGTGGTCCCTGATGGATGCCCTTGGCGGGGTGGGAGACTCTTCCCTCTGCATCCTCTTCCCAGAGCTGAGCTGCAAGAGTGGCTCCCCCATGCCTAGGGCCAGCAACTTCAGTGGCCCTGTCTTGCTCTCTCCTGTGACCACCAAAACCCCTGGTCCCAACCACTACTTCTTAAAAATAGCAGAGGAGCGGCTGGAGCAGTGTCTCAGCAGTTCCGGCGCTTGACTGGCGTGCCCGAGGACGTGGGTTCAAACCCCAGCACCACATATAAGTGTCCAAGCAATGAAAGCCACTTGAAAACTAAATAAAATTGATTTTCTCTTTCTCTATTACTGTCCCTCTCTCTTAAAAAAAAAAAAAAAAGCAGAGGCAGGTCTGACTGTGGGCGTCCCTTGATCTGGTCTCCTTCCTTGGGACCACGCTCCAGTTTTCCTCCACGGAGCTCTGAACTGAGCAGATCAAGCAAAGGCCCGGAATTCCCTTCCAGAGACACATAAGGAAACATTAATGGAGGGCTCTCCCCTCCTCCTCCATCCCCTGCCCACAGTGTGCAAAACATATCCCGAGCTCCTCGGATCACACGCCTCTTTCCAGCTCGTTCTACGGCTTAAAGGCTTAAGGTGAAGTTTCTTCTGACCTAATTTGGCCTGCAGTGGAGGAAGACTCCACTGTGCTCTCACCCTGGGTTTCAAGGCAAAGGAGAAAGGAAACAGGACTGTACTGAATTCTGGGCACAGGCTCTTTGCTCTTGGCAATGTTCTGGAAGCAGCAACATAATTCTGCCTTTACATGAATAAATTTTTCAGAATCCACAGTCGGGGCCCAAATTATTGTTCATGTTTTCCCCACAGAGCTTTTCCATTTTCCTTGCTTCCAAGTCAGTTTAATGGCAGTACCTCAGTTGCCCACATTGTAAATTGCCAAGAAAAATAGAAACTGTCCAAAAATCGAAGAACCCTAATGACAAATTAGATGGTACCAGGAAAACCACTTGAAATTCTCTAGGGGAAAGTGTGTAACTTATACGGACCACCCGGCACCATCTCATTACTTTAAATCCCATTATACTGACCTCTTGCACACTTCTTTTGGACCATATTTCTAAGATAGCACCCTCATTTTCAAATTAGGCATGTGTCCAACATTTTTGGCAAGAAATATCTTGAGCAAAGTTTTGATAATGAAAATGATAAAACATATAAAATTCTAAATGTCTAGATTTGAACGGGGAACATGGAACCAACCTGTGTGGGCAGATGTGGGGAACACTAACACAAGAGCAATGTGGGACATGGTATCTGGTGAACCATCTTTTTTTAACCTTTTCACCTGTATTCTTTCATGCTGGCTTCATCCTAAGGCCAAGAAACCCAAATCTGTACGGAATTTATGCAAATCCTACATAGATTCATCTCTATTTATAGCTATTCCATTTATAAAATGCAGCTAATTTTATAGGTGGTGAAACAGAGGCCCAGAGAGATGATGTGTATTACCAAGGTAGAGTTTGGAAGTAGCTTAATTGAATGCATAATCGGGTCTAGAGTCAACTTTGAACTCCGAATTGGCCAGGCTTTTCTCCCTCTTTCCCTGAGCAGAGGGAGATTCAGGTGAACTGACTCTAGACGCAGTGATGGTGAATATGGGAGAGAGGTACAAGGGCCAAGGCTTGGGGAACCACAGAAGCAAGCTGGGTTGCACTGCAGGCATTGGAGGAAGATGCCCACACCCCCAAGAGGACTCTGGGTGGGAGAGGAGATTAGGAAGGGGAAGAAAAGACATTGGCCTTGGTAAACACAGCAGAGGAACTGAGGAAGAAAACAACTAAGAAAGGCTCCTGGATGGTGGTGCACACCTGGAATCCCAGTGACCTGGGAGGCTGAGACAGGAAGATTGCGAGTTCAAAGTCAGCCTCAGCAACTTAACAAGACCCTGTCTCAAAATAAAAATATAAAAGGGCTGGGAGTGTTTCTTAGTGGATAAGCACCCCTGGGTTCAATCCCCAGTACCAAGAAAAAAAAAAAAAAAGGCCACTGGATTACACCTGTGGTTCTCAATCTCACAGAAAGTTTTGAGCACCCTTTAGCTTCTAAAAGACTCTAGCCCAGAATCAGGGTTGATGGCCCCTGGATTAAACTGTCTGGACACAGATGGCTTCAGAGAGCAGCTCCAGAGTCCTAATTTGAAGAAGAGGAACTGATGCAGCATGTGACATCCTGAATATGTTTTCCAGCCCATACGTCTGATGGGTACACATTTGCACTACTGATGATCTTGCATTTACATATGTCGACAGGAACTATGTGCCCGAGTCACATGCTCAGCATCTGAAAACCTCATGGCTGGGATTATGCCGGCTGAGCCTCCCATATCAGCAAGCAAATGTTTGAATAAACATATGGGCTTTGTGCAAGATCCCGAGAGCCAGGGAACAGGACTGTGTTTCAGTGCAAGAGAATTAAACCTCTCAGAAAACGCTGTACTGCTTCTCAACTGCTTTCTAAGCCCTGGCTCGCTGGAGAAAGTCCTTTTGCCAATCTCAGCTTCTCTGGTGGAGAACACACTTGGTGAGGAAGGAAACCCTAACAGGTAATGCAAGTTATTATTAGCACAGTCCACCCTTCCTCTCCACAGGTGCCGCATCCTCGAATTCAACAACTATGGATCAAAAATATATACTTTTAAATTACATCCACAATGAAGATATACAGGTTTTTCCCTTATTCTCTAAGCAGAACAACTGCTCACATAGCACTTCTACCATGCATCATAAGTCAGTTAAAGAATATGGAAGGATGTACTTGGGTGATACGAAAATACTATGTATATATTTTTTAAATCAGTGAATTAAGCATCTTCAGAGTTTGGTAGTCTTGCAGGGTCTTGGAACCAATCCCCTGCCAGATACCACAGGGTGAATGCAGTGTGGTCCATGAATTTTACATTTGAAGAGATTCGGTGGAGAACACACACCACACACACACAAAGCCCCATCTCTAGCTCTGTCAACCCAATACATCACCAGAGTCCTCCTATAAATTCAACATTGGATCCTAGAAGAGTCTCATCCATTTACGAAGAGACAACACAGGCGAGAAGTTGGGATGTAGCAAGTGAGATCTTCACCAATCCTAGATAAATTACTCCCAGGGATGAGCCGGCATGTAGCTAGCAGCTTCTCAACATGGTTGCACATTTAAACATCTATTATGTTAATGAAGATGCTCAAGGGCTGGAGCAGAGACTCCCAGTAACCAACACAGGTTCGAACCCTAGCACCACGTACACAACAAAGTGTTGGAGCAATGAAAGCCACAGGAAAACTAAATAAAACTGGGGCTGGAGTGGTGGCTTGGCGGTTACGGCGCTTGCCCTGCATGATTGAGTACACGGGTTCAAACCCCAGCACCCACGTACACAACTAAGTGTCAGAGCAACAAAAGCCATGTGAAAAACTCAATAAAAATTGATTCTCACTGTTCTCCCTTAAAAAAAACAAAAGTAAATAAAACTGATGCTCTTTATCTCTCACTGTCCCTCTTAAAAAAAATGCTCAAGAGTTAACATTTCCAGGACTTTGAGCAGCATAATTCTCAAAGACACAAAGCACTGGAAAGATAACAAGAATCTATGTTAGGCAGATGATTTTATTTAGGGACATTAAATTCATACCAAGAGGGAGTGATCATCATGAAATCACAAGTCACAAGAGGGAAAAAAACGAGAGAGAATAATGATAGAATTTAGTGCTTCATTCACATTTTCCTTTGAAGCAGGATTCAGAAAAGATATTGTTCCATTTGGTATTCATTATTTTGATTCGTGCACATGGCTAATTATTTCTACAGCATTACAGAGGTTTTTAAAACAAACATGCTTTGTACATATATACCCGCCTTTTAAAATATGCCTTTTATCCCCTTTTCCACAGCCTTGAGGAAATATCTGATGGATTGTCTGTGGGGCACCACTCTGGAAGTAAATGTAGGTTATGCGCTAAAAATGTAACTTGCCCCTAAGAATTGTATAAACAAATCGAAGCAATGGACTTTGTAGTATTTGGGGTATAAACAAAATGTCTCTCATCTTAACTTGTAGATTCTTCTAATGTCTAGTAATAAATCTTAGTCCCATAGATTAAACTGTCCTTTCTTTCCCCAAACTTCTCGTATGTCCCCCAGCTGTCAGACTCATAAATCAGCAGCCTAGTTTGAATGCATGATGCAAATCCTATTTGATTTTTCTTTCTTTTTATTCTTTTTTTAAAGAGAAAAGTATAGTGAGAGAGAGACAAACAGAATCAATTCTTTAGTTTTGCACGTGGCTTTAGTTGCTCTGACACTTAATTGTGTACATGAGTGCTGGGGTTTGAACCCACGTACTTGCACATGCCGGGCAAGCGCTGTAACCGCCGAGCCACCGCTCCAGCCCCCCTATTTGATTTTTCTGCAAGGCCAACCTCAACTGCAGGCCTTCTGATTCTAAAGGGCCAAGGTTTCTGTAGTCTTAGGAAACACTGAGTCCACGTTTTTCACCTCCTTGAGGCTGTGTGTACACATTACGTGGCTACTGGGTGAGTCTGGAGAACACCCCATACACTGGCTAGGGGATTCCTTGGGTCCCCTTACTGTAGATGGCCCATGACAAGTCAGCCCCTCATTGCCCTGAAGACCCGCCACATCAGGTGACCCTCTAACTCCTGAGGCCCCACACCAAGGCACAAAGCTGGGACCACAAGCACCATTTCAGCCTCAGGATGATGGAGAAACAGGGCAACTAGTCCTCCCCATGAGCAGATGGAAGAGATGCTCATAAAAACCCAGAGTTTTCTTCCCCGAAAACAAGCAGCTCATTTTAGGGTTGTGACTTCAGGAAAAGGAGGCAGCTATCCATTCCAGAGCAGGGAGGGTCCAGGGACGTCCGGAGTGGCAGCTTGGAAGCACCGCTTGGACACAGTCATCTCCTGGACCCCATGCTCCGTCCTCACCTCCACCACTATTCCTGCACAGTCCCTGTCCTGTATCACCTCTCCCCTGAGAGAAGCAGGGAGACAGTGGCGCGGCTCGCCCTGCCAGCAGCATGTGGAGAGGCTGCGTCTGCTTAACGGAACATTGTGTGGGGCCCAGATGCAGTTCTGAAGCCTGTGAGGCTACGCTGAGCTGGAAGATCATTTTTCTTTTCAGAATACAATGTGGAAACCTCACTCTCGCACTACAGAAAGTTCTCTATTCATATAGATAGAGACTCGGTTTAGGCACAGGCTAAAGAAAATGCACTGAATTTTCCATCTGCTCATTTCCAAACCTTCATGGCCTGCCTTTACCAGGTGTTAATCAGTAGTAGGAATGCGAGCCTCTGTCTACAAAGCTCTGACTAGGTGCCACTGCTTCGTATGACCATCTCACCAGTGTTAGCCAGCTTTACGTTACTGTAGCAAAATAGCTGAGATAATCCAAGGTTTGCTGTGGCTCAGAGTTTTGGGGCTATCCATCCACTGTGCTTGACCTTGCTGTTTCTGGGCCCGTGGGGGAAGTGTGTGGCAGGAGAAGCCTTTTCACCTCATGGCTGGATGTGGAAGAGACAGGGAGGGCTGGGACCCTGGCATTCCCTCCAAGGCCACATGTCTGCAGTCTCAAGAGTCTCTAAGGTTTCCACCACATGGGGGATTGGAGACATTTACCCAAACCGTAAATCACTTAAGTAAGCACTGTTATTAAAGGAGGCAACCCAAGATCGAGAGCTACGTAAGACACCAATGCAGCGCCACTGTGACCCCATCTCCTCCACTTCCACCTCTCCCCCCGCTGCTTTCTCCTCTCCTCTCTCCATCGATTTCACCCTTAACACTGGTTTCCTGTAGGTGCTCACTAGGTGTTGGCCGACTGTTCAAAAGTTCAGAAACACAAGCAGAGGCACTCAGGAAGCAAGAGCTCTGAAACCCTGGACTACACTGCTGGAGGACAAGGACCAAGCCTCTCTTCTCCCCAACCCTGAGGCCTTGGCACAGAGCCCGGAGGACTTTCCAGGGCGCGGACTCAACATTGCTACACAGACTGACTCCACTGCACCCTGTGATGGGGGTGCCGGGGGCTTAGTATTTGCTGACTGGGTTTTTCTGGTCACTGTTCTACTGAAGGATGCAAAACGAGATCACAGATCGATCCAAGGTTCAGCAAAGAGTAAATAAAGTGTGAGGCAGGACTCGAGCCACTATATAAATAAGCAGAGGCTGATGCTTGTCGTCGTGAATCGATCCCTTTGGCGTGGTCTGACCGCAGGAGAGGGCAGGGCTTTTTCTGAAGCAGCGAATCAATCCCTCAGGGAGTTATCAAGTGGACCAGAGCTGCAGGGGCCTGGCCCCCCTCACCGTTTAACCCTAGCTGGTTTCCACTTTTACCCCCTTCCCTCCTCTCGACGAGCCTTCTCGCCACTGAGGGTCTGGCTGTTGGAGTGACTTGGGGTTTGGAGAGCATTGGAAGCTTTTCACTGCACCTAGGGGTAAAGGGTGACCCACCAGCTGGTGTGCTGAAATGATTACCCGCCCCAGGGTCACCTGATAAATATCGGGGCCAGGGCACTAGTGAAATCTTTTCCCCAAGCAACTCTGACATGCAGTCCTGACCTGACACTGCTGGCCACCAGTAATTTCTTCAGGCTCCTGCGGCCAGCAGGCCCGAGACGTGATTGTGAGGCTGATGCCTTGCACTGTGGCACTGGGTCCTGGCTTCCACCTGCTGAGCTCAGAACCCCCAAGCGTTGGGTTCTGTGAGTTCATGGGCTGGCGTCCAGGATGGGCAGCCCCAACGACACCTGAAGACCCCACTGCATTTTAGTTACAGGGAACACTGGCACTTGGACAGCTGATAAAGCTAAAGTCAGGACTCCTGCCCACATCCCGCATTTACAAAGAGCCCCCAGGTCAAAATGCCCCTGAATCTGACTAAGGGTGGGGTGGGGTGTGCCACTTTTTAAATGGGTTCACACCAAAGTTCTATATGCTTTGAAGTTCTAAGACTAAGATGTGGGTTTCTCTCTGCTGCTAAGGATTTTTACGCCTCCAAAGTGCCAGGGCTTCAAGTCTTTTTTTTAAAGCTTCTTAGGAAGGTGTAGGTGTGAGCATTTAGTTCACACTGTTCATTAAGGGACTAAACCTTATCTCATTAAACTGAAAGGTGCCTCATTCGTATTATTCAACAAAGGTCGTACGCACTACACACGGTAGGGTTGCAGGTATGAAGCAACCTGTGACCTGTGCTTTGTTACCTTCCAGGAGCTTCCATTCCACCTAGGGGACAGGAACAGACTGGAGGTCCTACTAGAATGTGGCTGTGCCGGTCTTCTCAGCACAAAGGAGGTGCAGAGCTGGCAGTTTGTACAGACGGGTCACCTGAATCACCCCCGACGTTTTAAAAATCAGAGAGCAAGGAGGATCATAATGGGACTTTTGGTTTTCAAAGGGTTTCTTCCTTCTGCTTTATGCTATAGAAACATCTCCGTGACAGCTGCAGATGCAACATCCCTAGGCCTTGGCTTGATTTCAGTGCAAGAAAATTCTAGCATCACCCAAAAATGTTGTTGTTACCCCTTTGTTTCTCAGTTGGAGCCGCTCCTAGCGCAGGCTGCAAGGAATGGGATCAGACTTGCCGGCTGTTTACACAGTGCAAGAGAAGACAACACGTGGATCCCTGGACCAGAGGATCTGTGAGGGCCCAGGGTTTAGCAGGACCTTTCCCTTCCCTCCCCAGCTGCAGGAGCCCCTGGTGCTCCTCTGCATTTGCAGAGAATCCCCTGTGTCTCCACCTCCATGCCTACCTGCCATGGCTCCATCTGGGGCCTCCCAGGTATATGATCCCCACGTTTACTAAGGTGGAAAACGTTCTCTCTCCTGCTTATTTCTGCGTTTTAACTCACTCTGACTCTTTTCTGGGATTGTTTATTTTTATGGCTAAATCTTGGTCAGACCAATGGCAATATTTAAAGAAACAGTCCCAGATGTCTATCTTTTATTATCTTGGAAGAGGCCTTGCTGATACATGGAGAAGGGACCTCAAAGGCAAGGTTTCAGGATGTGGCACCTGCCTGTGAAATGTGATGCTCCACCTTCCTGGCCACCTGTCCTCATGGAGGCTGGTCGGTGGTGGCAGCTTCCTAGGGAAGCCACCTATCACACAGAATGGCACGCTAATCCAGAACGGGGAGCAGAAAAGAATTTAAATGGAACTAAGGGATCCTTGGATTTTGGATTCTTGTATCAAGAATCTCAGAAACACTTAAAAATATAAATGCACGAAATACAAAAGACCCAAACCTCCAGTCAACCCATATTCACAAATGTCTCTCAGAGATTTTGGCTCACAATAGAAAAGTCCAGTTTTCATTAGCTACTAACATGGGGAACTTAAAGTAGGATTTTTAAATTTCTTTTTTTGTTCAAAAACGGAGTCCACATCAAAGATCTGTAACATTTAGTGACATTGTCCTTTAGTTACCTGAAGGAACCTTGCTCCCTGTGCCACCCTGTCCTAGCACAGTCATGACCCTAAGAGGCACCGGCGACATGGGGGTAACAGACCTGTCGACTGTGGCAGAGAGGGCAGCTGTAAATGCTGCAGTTACTGAGTTCCCATTCATTGCCCCCTGCAGCAAAGATTGTTTCTGATCTTCCCCCAACATGCGTTCTCCTTTTCCTTAGATGTAAAAACCTTGATTTTGACCTAGCCACACTGTCACTCAACTGAAAGCCTTGATATCTGTCCTTTCTTGCAGTTTGGTGTACTGAGACTGAATTTAGGCTGATGTGAAGTCAACAAAAATGTGTTGTATTGCATCTTGTAAGTGTCCTTGAAAAGATGGTTACATCCTTGTCCCTACTTCCTTTCTGGAAAGCTGATAAAAAGGCTGGCACTTAAGCAGCCATATTGTAAAATGAGACATATACTAATGATGGTAGAACAAAAAAGACAGCAGACAGACCAGGTCCCTGAGCTTCCATCCTGGTCTGCATTTCAACCTCTTTTATGTTAGGGAAAAATAGATGTCTATTTTAGCATTTCTTCATTCATTCAATGTGGAAGTGAACCTACTTACAGACCTTAGAGTTCACCATAGAGTTCATTTTACAGATAAGGATGCTGATGATTAAAGATCAACTTTGATAAATGTCTCAATTGGGGAAGCAGTGTTAGCAAATTAATTATACTTCTGTTTAATCTTCTATTTCTAAAGATAAATGTTGGAGGTTCTATTTTATATGCCTATCAGTATTTGCTAAATGAATATGGCTTTATATTTCACATGTCTGTGAATTTCTGAGACTCTGAGGTCTTCCATTTGGCACATCTAATCCCAAGTCACACATATTCAAGAAATCAGCTATTAGATAATAAAAAATGTAATGAATAGACTTGACAAAATTTTCTTTCCTGCTCTGCTCATTAGCCTTCATGTCTTCAACTGCATCTTAGTACATAAATCTATACAGCTATATTAATTTGCACTGATGTTATATAGAAAGTGCTAAGTGGAGATTTTCAAATTTAGGCAATGAGTCAGGATCTGGAAAGTTAAAAGGTATCTTTACTTTAGCATATGTGTAAGATAATCAATATCCTGTAGCCATAAAACACCCCTAGGTGCTTTTACAGAATACTGAAGCACCTTCCGAGACTAATGGATGCTATCAAACTGACAAAATTTACTATTAAATCTAATTAATGAGGACAAATAAATGAACTGTCTCTTTCTGATACCTCACCTGCCCCCTCCCATGATTTTCACTCCCCAATCACTCCTGGCTGTTGGACACAGGTGGCAGCTGGCCTCGTCCACCCACAGAGCTGTAGGGTGGATCTGGAGCCTCACCAAAGGCTTCGTCCCCAGCCTGGGGCACTCCTGGTGTTAGGAAGCTCAGCCACAAATGGGTGGGAAGGCCCAGGACCACGCAGGGCAACTGAAACCTGAGCCAAGGGAGCCGTTTCTGACAGGCAGGCACCAGAAGATGAAGGCCCGTGCGTCACAAGCTCCCCTTGTGTTGCTTCGAAGCCAGGTCACACCTTACCAGGTGGCCTGGACCCTCCCTCATCACCCAACCATGTCACCGAGATCCTCAGAAAGAAAGCATGCTGACAGCTGTTCAAAGGCAAAGGGGGACTCGGTTTCCTCAGAAAATCAGCTCTGAGCACCACACACACACACTTGGAGGAGGTCCACGCAGTTCCTGAGCTGTCAGTCAAAGGAAAGGTGGGCCTGGATGGGGCTTTCTGGAAGCTTCACTGGGGCTCCAACTGAATTGGTGCACACCACCCTTCTTTCTGAGGGAATGTGCTCTCTCCGCTGAGACTGTCCCCTTCTCCTGTCCCTCCTAACAAACTCATTCCTGGAACCCTGAACAACTTGTCTGTGATCGTGGGAAGCGGGGCGAGAAGGGCCTGCAGTGGTGGCATCAGCTGGCTGGTGTCCTGGAAGGTGGCAGAGCCCGTAGGTGGGGCAGTCAAGTCATTGGGCAGATGTGGGCCCAACCCCTCCTGCATGTCTTTGCTCCTGGCCACCAGGAGGTGAGCAGCTCTGCTGCAAGACTGGCTCAAACTGAGGTACTGTTTCACACAGAGCAGGGCATCTGGAGAATGAAACCCCGGAAACGGTGACCTTTGAGGGTGACGTCCTCAGGTGTTTTGTCATAGCGATGGAAAGCGACCCACACATAGTCCTGAAGTTACAGGCTCCATCTTCTAATATTCAAATGAAGATAACAGAGGGATGGGCAGTTTCCCCTGTCCCTTCTCCCTCAGTGATGACTCTTTCCACCCCCATGGATAAGCCCAATATCCAACGCAGGGTCTCTCCCTCCCCCAGCCATGGCTCCAAAGATTGGAAGAGCAATGTGCACTCTTTCAAATCAAACGCATGAGCTCCACAGCAACAGAAGCCTAGCCCTGCAGCCTGGGCTCAGACGTTTCCTGTGTGGTGGAGGCCACAGATAGTGCTGCCCTCTAGCATTTGCACACACCCGCTCCTGTACTTCCAGGAATCGCGTAGAGATATTCGGAGCCGTGTGCAACGGTCCACATCTTCAATGCTCCTTGCCTCTCAAAAGCATCTGTGATAACGTCCAACATCTGCTGAAATCATAGCTTAAAGATAAACGCCCCCTTCTTGTTCCAACCCACCAGGACTGAAGCCTTGATCTGACCTCTTCTGCCTTGAAAAATGAGCTTTTCCAACCTCTGTACAAGATGACTGCTGTGTACGGTGGCCTCTGAAATGCCAACGGAAGCCAAGCAGCCAACTGTCCTGAGCTATGCAGCTACTCACCCTGAGCTATGCAGCTATCCATCATGAACTATGCAGCTACTCATCATGAGCTATGCAGCTACATCATGAGCTATGCAGCTACTCGTCATGAGCTATGCAGCTACTCGTCATGAACAATGCAGCTACTCGTCATGAGCTATGCAGCTACACATCATGAGCTATGCAGCTACACATCATGAGCTATGCAGCTACTCACCATGAACTATGCAGCTAGTCATCATGAACTATGCAGCTACTCATCGTGAACTATGCAGCTACTCATCATGAACTATGCAGCTACTCATTATGAGCTATGCAGCTATCCATCATGAACTATGTAGCTATCCATTATGAACTATGCAGCTACCGCCATGAGCTATGCAGCTACTCATCATGAGCTATGCAGCTACTCACCATGAGCTATGCAGCTACTCACCATGAGCTATGCAGCTACTCACCATGAACTATGCAGCTACTCACCATGAGCTATGCAGCTACTCACCATGAGCCATGCAGCTACTCATTATGAACTATGGAGCTATTCACCCTGAACCATGAGCTACTTACCTGAACTATGCAGCTACTCTCCATGAGCTATGCAGCTACTGGTCGTGAAGGGCAGGCACAAGAACTGTCCTCTCCGTCCCCATGCTAGAGGAAGGTGCAGGTGTCTGGTTCCTGAGATAAAGGCCACCAGTGTTGCTCCTGCCTGCCTTTGCTGGAAGTCACGCTGGCAGGGTGACAACTTAGTGACCATCCTATGAAGCATGGTTACACATTATGACCTCGTCTGCTTCTTCCAGAAATCCTGCCTGCGTGCAGGATGAATAACAGAAGACGGGAAGGACACAGTGCTCAGGAATGTGCTCCAGAGGTCCCTGGTTGGCCCTGCAGGGCTGTGCCAGGCAGCCCCAGATGTTTTCAGAAGTACTCTCTGTTTGGGGAGACTCTTTCCTTCCCTGGTAACAACCAAAGATCCAAAAGGCACAGACTTATTAAAGAGTAGAAGCTGATGGAATTATATTCCCACTGGTTTTATAAATTTTTAAGAGTGAACAGAGGAAAAAATGACTCATGTAATAAAAGGAGCTGGTGAATGTGATCTTGAAAAAGTGGAGAAATCTAGGAGAGAAGAAGTAAATCCCCCTGCCCAGGGGTTATCTTCAAAACTAGTATTTTCAACGCACGAATAAAGTACTTTGTATATTTTCCTGATATAAAATGAAAATAATGCTTATATTTGGAAGTACAGGAAACGTAAAAAATTTAAAACTGCTCATAGAATATACCCCACAGATGTTACATTTATATTTAATTGGTTAATTTATAGTATTTGTTTTTATTTATACCACACCAACTGGACATATCTACTATTTTTCTGATTTTTATATATATAATATAAATCATATGTAAATATGAACCTGATATAAAATATATGTAAATATATTTTCTTTTAAAATTCACATATATTTATAAAATTTGAATGATATTGAATATTTATTTATTTTTAAAGCGGGACAGTGAGAGAGAGAGAGAGAGACCATTTTTATTTAGTTTTTCATGTGGCTTTTGTTGCTCCGACACTTTGCTGTGTATGTGGTGCTGGGGTTTGAATCTGCATCCTTGGGCATGCCAGGCAAGCGCTGTAACCACTGAGCCACCTCACCAGCCCCAATTTTGAACATTAAATTTTGAGTTTTAATTTCTTAACATTGTATTGTTATCATATTTATAGGACAGAATTCACTGTTTTAAGGCAAATTAAAAGAAGGATAAACTAAAACAGTAAAGAAAGTACTCTCTAGTTTGTAACTAATTGTCAAATGCAAAAAAGCATTTGGAAAGTGGGAAATGATTTTGGCATAAAAATTAGTGGAGCTCAACCAATCAGTTAGCAAACACTGATTTGAATCCAAGGAGCTGAAATGGTAGCAGCCAGAACCTGAGGTTTTGTGGGGCCAGAGTCCCAGTTGCTGGGAGCATACGTCCTTTAGTCTCAGAAATCAGGGAAATGCAATAAATTTCAGAGGAGCTGGGCTGAGACTGCTTTCACACCAAATAGAAAGGTTTTTGCAAAGGAAATGAATGGTGTGTCCCATACTCTAAGAATAGCATTTAATTTGCTTAAAGGAAGGAATGTTCTAATTGCTCTAAAAATACCCAATTGCATGCAAATATTTTATTAATTAAAAATGAGTATCTGTTCAAACACCTCTATGCACTGATGTGAGCAAATCCACAAGATACAGATGCTTCAGTGTTGTTCTTTAGTCAGACTGGATTTTCTCCAACATGTGATAGAGTGACGATTTATCAAAAACCTACTTACGACCTTCAGAGATGTTAATATTTCTAATTAATACTAGTCCCATTTCAGCTGGCCAGGTAAGAAGGAATATGTTAGAAAAAAATTTATATGAGGCCAATTTGCTATTAAAAATAAAGCCAATATGTGAAATGAGTGAAGATGGCTTTTAATCCCAAGTGCTAAAGAAACAGAAATTTGCATATTTCTTTGACTTCCTTCTCTATTGGACCTTGTTATCCTGCAAAATTTCTATAATATAATTACAACCTGATTAAATCCAGGGCAGACAAAAATCAATAACTCTCTATATATTATTGCTGACACACGTTTTACAAATCTTTCTAAAAATAAAACTGGAATACAAAACAATAATAATGAAAAACCCAAATCTGAGCATTTCAATGAATTCCAAGGAGAATTCTGCCTTGGAAGAAGTGCTGGGTATGGAGCCTGCCTTCCCCAATGCCACTGTCCTCACTGGACCCACTGCCAGGCAACAAGAAGGAAGTGAAAGGCCTAATTAGGAGACAGAGGAGAAAAAAAGAAAGAAAGAAAGAAAGAAAAGAAGCTGAACGAGAACAGGAGAGGCACTCACAAGTATATCAGACAATACAGCTAAAAAGAAATTACAAACTGAGGCAACCCCCCCGACACAGAAATGGAACAGGACTCTATTGATCCCTCGTACACTGAGCCCCACAATGTGGATTCCATCTGCTAATGGCTGGCAGCCACTGCCATTTGTGAAATGCTGAGGGCCCGTGTGCAGAGTCAATCGGCTTGTTTATGGTAGTACTGATAGCCTGGATGCTTTAAATTGTGACAGTGGTAGAGAATTGTAGGGACAGAAGCTTTAAGTGGCAGAAAGGGGAGCTTGTGGGGGGACGGGGAAGGACAGATATGTTGCTGAGGCACCCCGGGCCACGGGGGAGCTCACTACCATGCATGCTAGGGTGTTCCAGGTATGTCCTGCCCCACGCTTCCTGAGTACCTGTCTGTTCAAGGCTCATTCTAATCTTGAAAGTCTGCAATTATCCGCTGTATTTTTATAACTTTCAGGACTTGACAATATAAATGCTCTGGGTATCACAATAGGAAATTTATTGTCTGCCTTGGTTTCTCCATCCATGTACATACTTTTTACTTATTGGAATTTCCTATCTGCTTCATAGAGATGGTAAAGTGTGTGGTCAAAAGGCAATTTTCAAGGTTGGAGTGGTGGCTCAGTGGTTACGGTGTTTGCTTGGAATGCGCGAGGATGCGAGTTCAAACCCTAGCACCACGTACACATCGAAATGTTGGAATATCAAAAGTCACATGGAAAACTAAATTCTCTCTCTCATTGTCATCTCTCTTAAAAAAGAAAAAAAGGCAATTTTCAGCAGTTACCAAATGAGAGCTAAGTAGCAAATAGACCTTTTGATCTGTCCCATCCCTCCGTCTTGGTAAGGGAGTTGAGGCAACTCCAGGAGGCAGTTTGGCTGCCCTGTCTTTGTCAGATGACAGGTCGCACCCAGATTTGGCCTGTTCATACTCTGCTGCCTGTGAACTTTTTCCTATTCCCAGTAACAACCTGGCTATAGATCAAGAGTTATATCAATTTTTTGCTGAAAATAGACACATGTTACAGAAGCACTAAGGCATAAATGTGGTGATACATTGTAATGACCTTCTAACAATGTAACAGTCACTCAATAAACAAATTCTTAGCACCTGCTAAGTTCTTAGTACTATACCAGAAGCTTATTGGAGAGGGGCAGCCAAAAAAAAAAAAAAGAACAAAAAAATTTACATTGTCCCTGGTGAAAAAGATTTTACAGTCCAACTGGGGAAAAAGTCTCATATAACAAAGGAACAAGACCATATTCAGTTGAGTGCGAAAGTGTACAGTGCTCAATTAGCAAGCTAGGTGGTTTATTAGAAATAAAAGTAGCTTAACAAGTTTTCTCACTCTAAAACCATAGTTCAAGTCTGCTTAAACATCAAATCTGGTTTCCCACAACTGATTAACCTGAAAATGGTTTAGCATAACGCTAATCCTTTAATTTAACAATCTATAAATGCCTTACATAACAAGTTCCACAGAGCCCTTGCTTGGATTGATAATGATGAGCCGCATCTACTACACAATCCAATGTTCATTTTAATGAGCACCTCCGGACCTTAATGAAATATCTCTGGTCCAAGTGAGCACCAATTAAAGAGCAAGTGTCTCAAAAGGTACGTGGAGTGCTGTATCATCAGTGGCAAGGATTCTGGGTCCGCAATGCTGAGAGGACACCTGGCAGGCTGGGGAGGTTTGCCTGGGAAGCGCACCCGCCCCATCTGTGGCTCCCATCTCCTTCTGACATGGGGCTGAGCTGGGGCCTGGCATGAAAGAGGACGCCAGTACATTAACATTATGGGAATACTACTGAAGCAGCAGCGCTCAAAGAGGAAAACACTTCTAGGTAACATTACACCTGTACTATAACCAGAATGCATCCTGACACTTCTCCACCGACAAGAGGAAGGCATGGTATTGACTGAGCTCCTGAAAATGGCTAATTTTGTAGCAGAACAGAGAATCAGCCTGATCATCTCTGCATAGCAGCTGAGTCCTGCTTACTTCCGTTCAGAAGCACCCGGCTTGCACTGGTGGAGGAAAGATGTGTGTATACACGTGCATGAGTGTACACACACATACGCATGCACGCACACACATGTGCAGGCACGCACACACAGGGAACAGAATGAGGTAGGCAAGAGCCAGACAGAGTTAACACAGCCGCTCCTCTCCCTGCTCAGATCCCTACAGCATGGCAGAGGAGGAACAGCTGGCAGGAGGGACCACAGCTCTGGGATTATCAGGAATGCAACGGATTTGGAAGGAAATGTTTTGTTGCCCTGTCTTGACTTTGCTGATTCCCATGACTAACCCGCTTTCTAAACAGAAAACACAAACAGTTAAACTTTCAGAACTGTGGCCCTGCTATTTGGAGCCCCAAGCAAATATCTTAAGGAAGAGCATCCGAGGAACCAGCTGTGAACTTTCGATTCCTTTATCTCCTGCGGATGCCACTGTGCATCCTGAGCCCTCCAAATATCATCAGGTTGCAAAAATCAGGGAATTAAAAATACTCTACATTCCTTGTTTTCTTCCCTGAAGACCACTTTAGTACCTGGAGATTTGGAGAACGCTGTGGACCTGGAAGAAGGCTGGGCAATATCAACTCTTGGCCATTTGGAAATGGGAGCTGGGTCAATTCCATCTCATGACAATGCTTATGACTTTGTTTCTCCTATCCCCCGCCCATAAAACTAACTTAAGGGTTCTCTCTAACCCCAGTTTAGCTGTCTGCACCCACCTAAATTGTTCTGACAATCAAAAAAGTCTAAGCTATTAGGTTTGGGAGATGCACTACAAATAAAGAAGGGCCCCTGGCCACTGCATGGCCACTTTCTATAAAAAAAGAGAAAAGCTGGGCATAGTGGCACGCAGCATGGGAGGCTGAGACACGAGGAACCCAAGATCAAGGCCAGCCTCAGCAACTTAGCAAGACCCTGTCTCTAAACAGATAAATAAATATTAAAATAAAATAAGAGCTGGAGATGTAGTTCCGTGGTTTAGCATCCCTGGGTTCAATCCCCCCCCCAAAAAAAAAGACCGAATGGGGAAGGGTCGGGACAGGGAGCCTGGTAGTAACTGGCTGTTTGGTTAGCTGTAGATTTTCCAGCAGGGCCTTCCTGCAGAAACTGGTGTCCCCGCTTGCCAGCCACAGCCTGGGGCCCTGGTGCTTCCCACCCGCTGGCACAGCTGTCTGCAGGAGCCACACGGTGCACTAACAGCACACTGATTATTAGATTTTGTGCATGGTTACATAAGCCCACAAAAGGGGAAATGTAAATGGTTCAAGAAGATATTCTTCATGTGGTTCTCATGAAACCTCTACTATCTTAAGACCTAGGATGAACCCTTTTGGCAAGATATAATCAATTTTCATGCTTCATTAGGAAAAAAAGTCCTTTCAGTAACGTTACGGAAATGGCTACAGGCCAAAGAGGAGAAAATAACACTGCACTGAAGCAAAACCCACGGCGCTTTGGATTAAATGCTTTCTGTGCCCTTGGCATATCTGGAGTGAGAGGAAACGCTTGCTTGGGGTCTGTGGGGACTGTCCTTTAGACTGGTCTGGGCAGCCGCTGAACCGTGCCGAATCTGGCAGAACTTGCTACCAAGCAGGATAATGACTTAAAGCAACGCTCACTCCACCCAAACATCACAATGGCACGCAGGAAACAGCTGACAAGTGCGTGGAGGCAGGAAGGTGCCAGAAGAAAGACAGACTGGAGAGAGGCCACATGTACACGGAGACTCTTTGGAGACGAAGGCTCTGGAGCTTCCTTTTAACTTAAAGATGATAGCTTTTTAAGACACAGTTTTCCTTTATGAGAACCAAGAACACAAAAATAAATGTCTGCAACATACCATTTACGTTTTTATGACATCTGAAGAGTTGACCAACAGAATTCCCCTTAAAAATAAACTGTTGTTTCCAAATTATACTTTTTGGTCTCAAAATAACCTGTCTTTAGAATTGTTCAAGGCATCATCATGCTGGGGGCAGAGGTCCACCTGTAATTCCAGCAGCTCAGGGGGCTGAGGCAGGAGCAAAGCCAAGTTCAAGGCCAGCCTCAGTAAATTAAGCAAGGCCCTAAACAACTTAGACTCTGCTCAAAATCAAATATAAAAAGAGGCTGGGAATGTGGTTCGGAGGTTACATGCTGCTGGGTTCTATCCCTGGTACCAACATAAATTAATGAAAGCATTGTCATATTGTGGTTACACTCACTCAAGGACGTTACTGTGTGCAGAGACGTGTTGACATTGTTGAAGGGTTAGAAGCATCAAAGAAATACCTGCAGGGACCTAGCAATCTAGTTTCAAAATTAATTAGCTAATTCATTTATCACATGAGCGCTTCCATCAGTTTCCAGACTTCTGAAGAATTACACCAAGAAACATCTATAGGTTTAATGGAATCGAATCAAAACAAATGATCGTTGTAATTACTACCAACAAAGGGCAACATGGCCCTGTTTCTGCCTGTGATGGTCTAGAGTTTGTCATTTTCATCTGTCAAGGTGTGGATGTGAGGTTTCCCCCCCAGAGCTCCTGTGTTCATTAATGCAGGGGTGCTCAGAGGTGAAATGCTTAGATGCTGAGAGCTGTCACCTTATCCTAGATTGAATGGACTGACCAGGTGGTGACCCTGGCAGGTGCGGCATGGCTGGAGGAGGTGGGTCACTGAGGGTGCTCTGGAAAGGTTCATCTGCCCAGCAGGTGGCACCTCTCCCTTTTTCTGTCTCAGCTTCCTGGCTGGCACAGGGAGGCAGCTTCCCTCTACCACACCCTTCAGCCATGATGCCCAGTCTCACCTCAGGCCCTCTGGTCTGAGTCCTCTGAAACCATGAGCCCCAGTTAAGCTTTCCCTCTTCCAAGCCGTTCTTTTAGGCATTTTGGTCTCAGTGACACAAAGCTGACTAAAACACACTCTGAAATTCTTATGCTGGAATCCCAGTCCTCAAGGAGACAATATTACCAGGTGGGACCTTCTGGGACATCAGCTGATAGGTAGAACCCTCATGCCTGCTTCAGGACCACCCCAGAGAGCTCCCTCACCCCTCCACCATGTAAGGACATGAGCAGGTGCCATCTGTGCATCAGGAAATGGGCCCTCACCAGACACCAAATCTGCTGGTTCCTTGATCTTGGACCTCCATGAAAAATACACTATTTTTCTTTATTTCTTCTTTCTTTTTCTTTTTTAAAGAGAAAGAAGGACACTGAGAGAGCAAGAGAGGAGAGGGAGAGAGAGAATATCAATTTTATTTAGTTTTTTCATGTGGCCTTTGTTGCTCTGACATTTAGTTGTGTATGTGGTACTGGAATTTGAACCCACGTCCTTGCGCATGCCAGGCATGCAGCAAAATCGCAGAACCACTGCTCCAACTCAAGAAATACATTTCTGCTGTTTATAAATTTCCTTGTTTTTATAATATTTTGTTTTAGTAACCTGAATGAATCAATGCAGTCTTTTTTTTTTTTTTTAAGAGAGAAGGACAGTGAGAAAGAATCAATTTTTATTGAGTTTTTCACATGGCTTTCACTGCTCTGATACTTTGTTGTGTACGTGGGTGCTGGGGTTTGAACCCGTGTACTCGCGCATGCCTGGCAAGCACCATAACTGCCAAGCCAGCGCTCCAGCCCTCAGATCAATACATTCTAAAACAAAAAATATGTCTAGGTCAAAGGAAGGAAAATTTGAAACAATTCCACTAGACTGACCAAGACTGCGCTCTAACAGGTCTGGAGACTACATCTGGTGAGGGGTGGGGGGTCATAGGCCACTGTAATTCTCACCCCCTGGTGCAGTTCCAGAGGGCAACCCAAGTGCTGTTCTTCCTGCTGACCAGCAAATGAGATCTGCCTACGTCAAGAACATACAGAACTTGAGCAGGGGTTCCCTGGTTTTCACACTGTCCCTCTGATTAACTGAGCACCTACACAGGGCAGATCCCATGAGCTTCCGGAGGGTGGAAGCTGAGCAGGGGCTCATGGTTTCTGGGGAAGAGCAATACCAAAGAATCCCAAAGGCACAACGGGGAAAAGGCCCTGGTTGGGAAGGGACACTCGAGGCAGCCTGGGCAGCTCGGCAACACCTTGTCTCAAAAACCAAGGGTCCAAGGAATGAATATTTAGAAGGGCTCAGGGAGCAGCTGGGTGGAAGAGCATTTTCCGTGCACACGCCAGTGGGGTCCTGGCTTCCAGCCCCAGCTTCCATGGGCAGCACAACATCTGAGAGCAGAGAGCGCAAAGGCTTGTTGGTAAGTGGGCGTGTGCACAGAGAGGGGGCTGCGGTCACTAAGCACAGAGAAGATCTTCCACGACGAGCAGCCCCGGAAGGCAGGCAGGACATGCGTGTGACAGCGGCAGAGTAAGAGCGTGCAGCTGTTCAGGACTGTGAGCGCTTCCTGCAGCCACCCCAGTTGCTGCCGTGTTTGAATAGCGGCAGAATTGGACATAAGCTCCAGCTGGGAGGTTCAAGCTCTAAGCACCTTCCACCTCCTCCACCACGGTGCGGCGAGCTCAGGCATCGCTGGACCTCCACAGTTGCCACAGGGCTCACACTGCCCCCCACATACTCTGTGCTCTTGCACACTGTCAGCCGCCCAGCAGCCTTTCTCCCTCTGCCTACCTGAGGCAGCCTCATTCTTCAGACGTTGACCAAGTTCCAATTACTGTGCCACTCTTTCCCAAAACTCAGAGCGCCGAACGCCCATGACACCCTGCTGGCCTGTCCTAGTGAAGATACTGCTTTCTATCCTAACAAGGTAACTTAGATTTGCGCGTCATCTTTCCATTCACAAAGCATTTTCACATCCATCACTCCCCTTTCTCAGTCCCCTAATAATTCCTTTTTTTTTCAAGAGGGAGGGAGGGGGAGGGAGAGAGAAAGAAAGAGAGAATCAAGTTTATGTTTTCATCTGGGTTTTGTTTTTTTGACACTTAGTTGTGTGTGTGCTGCTGGAGTCTGAACCCAGGTCCTTACGCCTGCCTGGCAAGCACTCCACCACTGAGCCACTGCTCCAGGCTTCTTGAAGAGGGCTCTATTTTCAGGTCAGCAATGGAGGCTCAGATGAGTTAAGGAAGTTCCCAAGATCACAGAGCATGTACCCTGGGAAACCTGGACTGGGAGTCACTCTTGGGTCCATGAACGGTGCTCTTTCCTTTACACCCGAAGAGCATCTGCTATACTATTAATTATGAGGCCACTGGAAGAATGACTCACCATCTGCTCTGCACCCTTCAGGAGATTTCAGGACAGTGCTATGCCAGCACAGAGCAGGGAATGCTTCATCCCTTCATCCATGGGCCACAGTCTGAATGCCATGTAAGCAGCAGTGGGCTAGGTGCTGGGGAAATGGAGGTCAAGTTCAGCTGAGGTTCTGTCTTTTGGGTAGGCAGGAGGTCACAACAATGCAGGGTTAGGAATGACTATGAAAATATCAGCAGGGCGCTGGAAGGAAGCGCAGACAGCAGCAAGTGCTGGGTCATTGCTGAACATGTCTTTGGGGTGGATCTTGAGAGGATGAATTCAATCAAGATGAAGGAAGGAGAAGCAGAGAAGGAAGGAAGTGGGAAACTGTGGGCCTGCATGGATTGTGCAAATCTGCTTCATGGGGCAGGAAGTACGACATGGCTTGGAAATGTGGTGTCCCCCAACAACTCCTGTGTCAACGCAGGAACATTCAGAGGTGGAAGGATTAGATCACAAGGGCTCTGACCTAATCCATCCATCCTCGCTTGAGTGGATCGCGTGGTAGCTGCATGTAGGCTGGAGGAGGTGGGTCACTGGCTGTGTACCCTGGAAGGGTTCATCTTCTCTGAGGTCCTGTCCCCTTGCTTGCTCTGCTTCCTGGCTGCCAGGAACAAAGGAGTGCCCTTGACCATGCCCATGCCCTTCCACATTATGTTCTGCCTCATCTTGGACCCAGAGCAATGGAGTTGGTCCACCACGGACTGAGCCTCTGAAACTGTCATCTCAATAAACTTTTCCTCCTCTAAGTTGTTCTTGTCAGGTATTTTGGTTAAAGCAACAAACATTAACTAACACACAGTGTTTCTGCCTCCCCCAGACATGCATTCATTTGGCTATAGGATTTTCTTCAAAGGAGCTTCTCAAAATGCTGGGGTGGCCAGGAGTGGTGGTGCACACCTGTAATCCCAGTGGCTTGGGAGGCTGAGGCAAGAGGATCACAAGTTCAAGGACAGCCTCAGCAACTTAATGAGGCCCTAAGCCACTTAGGGAGACCCTGTTTCAAAATAAAAAATAAAACAGGGCTTGGGATGTGGCTCAGGGGTTAAGTGGTCTTGGGTTTAATCAATTCCTGCTAACCCCCCCCCCAAAAGATGTTAGGGTGGGCACCCAGGTACCCACTGCTGCCTATGAGCACCTGTGATCTTCCCAGATAGTACACAGAGCCTACGATGTACCTGAAACAACACATCTGGTCCCCTCTTAGAACAGAGGCCAGGAGAGGGGGGCTGAACACAGGGACTTTTAAGATCTGTGCCCAGGGAACAGACCCCACTTGTTCCCAAACACCATATGTCACGTGGACAAACAGTACAAATATTAAGCTTAATTACTGTGACTATCACCACACTGCAGACACGCTCAGGCCTCTTCAGAGGCTTGGTGATTCAGGATCAAATAGTCCCATGGGACCCTATGTCTGGATTTCTGTTTGGGCTCCCTGGAGAGATAGTAAGGAGTCGTCATCCACGTGATGTTTTTAAAAGGCTTCTCTACCTGCAAATGCCAGACACACTTCAGATGTCACGAGTCCTGCCGGGCTCGGGGTGACTGATCCACACTGAGTGCTGCTGGGTGGGTGGAGAAGCCTGTCTGGCTCATTGTCTTGCCTGCACTCACGCACACTCAAACGTTCACGGGCTCCTGGGCCATAAATAGCTCTTAGGGGAGTGCGAGATTACATCACATCCTCAAGAGGGCCCTGCTACCTAGAATCAGAAATTCAGTGCATGCTTGACGCTCATCTCTCCAAAAGAGCTCACTGCTGAGAGCTCAGCGAGTAGACTCACTTTGACCCCTTCCCTACCCCCTGGCCCCAAAAGCTCACTGGGAGGCAGTGTTATCAGCTGAACTGCGTCCTTCCAAATTCACGTGTTGATGCGCTAACCCCCAGAATGTGGCCTTATCCAGAAACAGGGCTGTTGCAGAAACAATGAAGATGAAGTCATCCCAGGGCATGGTGGGTGCCTGATCCAATACGCCCAGTGTCCTCGTAAAAGGGAGAAATTCAACTCAGATGCATACACTGCGCGCACATCAGGTGATCTGGAGTTGGGCTGCTACAAACCAAGAAACTGCCAGAAGCTAGGAGCAAGGCCCGCGATGGACCCTCCCCACCACCACTGGCTCCCAACGCCCTGAGCCCTCACTCCCCACCTCCAGAACTGCAGGGCACTGCAGTCATTGAGTTTGCGGTATCTGATACGGTAGCAGTGGCCGACTCTCATAGGCATTAAGGCCACTTGTGTCTGAAAGAATGACTTCATCATTTAATGACTGAAATTCAGTTATAATACGGTGACACTGTCATGATTTGGATCTTAAATGCTCCCTCAAAGCTGGTAGGCTTGGTCCCTGGTGCAGACTGCAGTGTTTGGAGGCAGGGCCTTTGGGAGGGGACTTCATCAACGGTTAATCTATGGGAAGCTTAATGGGTTGGGGAGGAGCTTTGTCCTAAGAGCCAGCTGTCCACAGCTGGCCACCACGAGATGACAGCTTTCCTCCACCACACACTCCTCCACTACCTCACCAGGGCCCAGACACAATGGCACCAAGTGCCCAGGAACCGAAGACTCCCAAACCATGAGCCCTCATCCATTTTTCCACCTCCTCAGTTGATTTTCTCGGGTCATGGACTAAAAGCTGAGCGAGGGATATGAACAACATTCAGTTTCTCTTGGCATATATTGTTCCCACCCAACCAGACGAGGAATTCCCACTCAGGGTGGACAGGGCACCATGAAGCACGCGGACGGCCTCACCTTCCAAATGGACAGCGCCATCAGCCGTGACCCCATGCCACACTCTCAGGTAATGACCAATCTGCGCCCCGTTTGAGACGGGCACAGCGGACAGTCAAGGAGCACTAACCGAATATGAGACCTAAGATCCACTGCTGTTCCTCCACTGACAGATGTCTACGTTTGGAGACCTAAAACACGGAGTTACACGGAAAGGCCTGAAATTCAAAACAGATCAGAACATCCCAAATTTGGTCTTTGCTAATTGATTCTTAGTAGTTTTATCCCATAAGGAACTAAGAATTCCTTTAGAAGGTTTTGCTTTTTAGGAAACAAAATTAAAAACAAAATTGTGAAGAAGTTAGGATTAGGGAAGAGTGAGAAGTCATGGACACTTAAGCCATCTTAAAAGCCAGGACTGTTCTTACGGAGCTTTTCCATCTCCATACCTCCACGGCTGAGGGTGTTCACTCTGGGTCCTCTACTGTAACCCACGCTGAGGTTGAGGCCGGTCTCCCATGGTTCACCAGCCATGAGAAGAAACATGATGTGACACCAGGAAGAAGTGATAATTGTGGAGCCTCAGCAAAAGGTTTCTGAGTGTGCAAGTGGGAGGGTGGGGTGTAGAATCATCATATGGCACCAGACGCCAAAAAACTCCCTACAAAGTCATTTTATTTTTTATTTTTAGTTTTTTTTGTTTTGATTTTTTGGTACCAGGGATTGAACCCAGCGGCACTTCACCACTGAGCCACATCCCCAGCCCTTTTTATTATTTTTTAAATTTTGAAACAGGGCCTCGCTAAGTTGCTGAGGCTGGCTTTGAACTTGCGATCCTCCTGCCTCAGCCTCCTGAGTCGCTGGGTAAAGAGTTTCCGCTTCCCATGGTGACCGCTCCTCATCTTGGTTCCCAGCTCATCCTGCTCTCCAGCACAGAAAGAACTCTATGCTGGCTGCTCCTCTCATGTCCCTCCCCACTGACCACCGTATTTTCTCCTGAAGGGCAATTTGGTCTACTTTTAGTTTGATAATTTACCGTTCCGACTTCCCATATAGCAGGCTAAACAAGCACTGAACTATCCTCCCTGCAGGAATTACAAGTGTTTATTATTTGTTCCCCCAATTTAATTCATGGCATGTTCCATATTAATGTACACAGAACTGGGAGGACTTCTGCTCGGGCATACTTACTCATTCCAGCTTTTTCTACTTGAGCCCTTTACGCTATTAAATCCACTAACAATTGTATGTCCTTCTTTTTGCTTTTCAAGCTATAACACCTAGTCTTTCACTTAATGGGAGAAGCAGTCGAACATGGTGCTCGTAGTGAATGCTCCACGTATTTCATCCTTTAATGATGATAATTAATATTGGGTTTATACTCAAATAATTCACCACTTATTAAAACATAATTCTTATTATAAGAGTTACCCACATACACTTTCCTGTTTACGGTCATTAGATCATTCTGCTAATAGCTTTGCCTAAACTATTTATTTACTTAGCATCTGAACACCAGTCACTGAGCTAAACCTGGAGACAAAGATGGGTGAGATGCTGTCCTTCCTGCCCCAGATGCTTGATGGACGGAGACGGAGAGAATCTGGTTTGACACAGGTGCTCCTTCTGCCCGAGAAGTAAGGCCAATATGTGATCGTACGCAGAAACAACTAACCTGCCCTTGAAAAGCTGTGAATGCAGTGATCACGCACTTTAGTCAATAAAGGAATTATCTACTTAAAGAAAACATTCTGGAATAACCTTGCTGGTCTGTGAATAGAAAAGTGGCAGCTGTCACTTTGCAGTAGTGATGGCCAAATTGTCAGGCCAAGGTCACACGGGGCACATGACTGTGTTCTCCCCGGGCCCATCTTAAATCCTATTTTGCTCATCTGGGCAAGTCAAAGGTCTCAGGCACCCAGCGCAAGGAATGTATTGACACTTGGACTCACTCCTCAAAGGGCAGAATCCTAGCCTCCAGCCATCAGAAGCTGTGTCTACGCTTCTTCCAATCCATCTTCCCCTTTCCTCACTGTCTCCAAGGCTGTCAAGGCTTTCAAAAATACTCTCTCTGTGATTGTTCAGGACATGGATCAATGAAGAAAATGGAGATAATTGTGATTTAAAAACGGAACATGGGCTGAGTCTTCAGCATGTTCTCTAAAAGCATCTGGCCTTCCTTGGTCAGGCATGACCATGACATGCCCTCAAGCCAGTGGCACAAATGGGGTGGAACACAGGTGTGTGCATCTCTTTACAGCCATTTTGTTGAACTCTGCTCTTTCACTGCTGTGGCCAAAAGACCCCACAAGAACAAATGTAGAGGAAGGAACGTTTATTTTGGGGCTCATGATCCCAGAGATCTCAGTTTTGGTCAGCTCCATTCCTCTGGGCACAAGGTGACGTAGAACACCATGGCCCGTGGCCATGGCAGAGGAAAGTAGCTGGGAACACAGCACCAGGAAGCGCAGAGAGCCAGCTCTCCTTACCAAGCAGAACATATCCCCAAAGACACCCCCAGCCACCCACCTCCTCCAGCCACACCCCGCCTGCTCACAGTCACTGCCCAGATCAATGCATTGATTAGGTTAAGGCTCTCATGACCTGATCATGTCACCTCTCACACATGAGCTATCGGGGGACACCCCATATCTAAACCATGACACATTCCCACTTGGGCTCTGCCCAAGATTTCTCCTGTTTACGGAGAGAGTTTGCAGACAGCCTGCTCTGCATGAGAAGCACAGAGCAGAAGATACCGTTCAGAGAGGTCAGTTTCCAGTGTGCAGAGATGGTCAGGAGCACCGAGGGGAAATGTCCTACGTGATGCGGTTATCATGCAGGAGGGACATCGTGCTCAGGGAGACCAGGAAGAGGAAGTCAAGGTCAAGGGGAGAGCAAGGTGAAGTCCTGAAGGACATGCGGGAGCTGCCGCATGAACCCAGGGAGGAAAGAGCTCTAGAGAGGTGGGAGCCATGCCATGTCACGTGCAGTCACGTAAAGGTATGTGCCACATTCTGGACCAGGAAGGAGGAAAGGAGCACCCCCCTCCACCCAGTGCATCTCCTGAAGGCCAAGGAATACCTCTAAAGGGTGAAGCAGCTCATTTGCATTTGAAAAGGCCACTCTGGTCACAGGGTGGAGGGAAGACAGGAAGGGACCAAGCTCTACAGGCAGAGAGGACAGTGGGAGAATCTCACAATGCCTTTGGCTGTCTTGGGGTTTGGCCCAGTCTGGGGGCGGAAAGGATGGAGAAGAGGAGGCCGAGAGCAGGGTGTCGTGTGGGCAGTCAGCACAGTGGCAAAAGCAAGCCTGGATGGGGCTGGAGGAGGAGGACCGGGCTGTGCCTGGCTGTGCCACCTGTGTGAGGAATGCAGGAGAAATAGCTCCACACTCCTTTCTTCTGGTACCAGGGGTTGAACCAGGGGCGCTTAACCACTGAGCCGCATCCCCAGGGTCTAAGGTGACGACGGCTCCTTTCGAACTCAGTGCTGTTGTTTCTCGTTGTCTCTCTAGGATAAAGCTAAAGATCTCTAACGTGCACTGGGGCCTCTCTGCAGCCCCCCAAACCCAGAAGGTACTAGACACAGTGGATGTGGCCACTCAGAAGCACAAAAATAACTTTCTCTATGTAAGAACGCATCAACCTTTTCTGATTCCAGGTTTGGCACTCTATTCCGCCTCTGAAGGAACAGAAATTGCTTGTAACTTATTCAAAGAATAAGATTAAGAGTGACCATTTTTCTGATAATGTGCTAATCTCATTCATGTTTTCCCTCTTGGCGCAGGGCATTCATCTGATTATCACCTGTGTCCTCTTCGTCACCCTTAAAACTGTGCATCTCCAACAAGATAAAGCGCTTCCAGCTGGAGGAGGAGATCTGGGCTCTAAATGGTCACGGAGGCATGTCCTAGGCACTGACACAGGGGGCTGCATGCTAATGCTCACAGAAACACGTCCTAGGCACCGAGGCACGTTCTAGGCACCAAGACAGTGGGTTGCACGCTGTGCTTCTGGTTTTTGGGGGGGTTTTGCTTGTTTTTGCAAAGGAGCTACAATTTAGAAATTTATGCAAAATTAAGTGAAGTTGCTTCCATCAACCACTCCTTCTTGACATTCTGCCCTTCCTGAGGAGGTGACATGCCACCTGCTTGGGACACTGTCTAAATCCAGATCTGTACATTCCACTTGAGGCTGCTCTGGAGGTTGCTGGGTAGTGGTGATCATGAACGGGGTGTTGGGGACTGGGGGGGCAGAGAACATTTTAAGATACTTGCAAAGGTATAGGATTGTTAGCATAGCTCTATGTTGAGAATTTAAACATTGCCTTTGAGATCAGATGGAGCCCTCAACCTAAAACTTTTATACAGAAGAAATAAGGGGACATCTATGATCAACAGCACATACCAGGGGAGCTGTTCTCCCCTGGAGAGTGAAGAGAACCAATGGGAGGACTCCCTGAGCCATTCTGACTTCTGTACCAGTCCACTGGGGCTGGGCTGACTCAGATAACAACTCCCTGGTGAAGAGGAAAGTCTTTTGTAAAGGGTACAATGGGAACAGAAATAAAACAAATGAAGAAGTGTATTTTAGGATGAAAAAACATACAGAGAACAATTAGTACAACTCCTTAGGCTCTAAATAGGATTGCATTACCCTCCCTCATATCACTTGGACAGGTAGTCCGCTGGGCTACTATTTACTTAAAGACTACAACCATGCCTTATAAGAGAGACCTAAAAGCAAATGTTTAATAAATATTCAATGCATCTGCAGCTGGACTCAGGGAGATCCCTGAACCACAGATTGATTAAAAAAATCAAGAAATCAATGGCCAGGTGTGGTGGCACACACCTGTAATCCCAACAGCTTGAGAGGCTGAGGCAGGAGGATCATAAGTTCAAAGGCAGCCTCAGCAACATAGCGAGGGCTGGAATGTGGCTCAGTGGTATAGTGAGTTAACACTGAGTACTGCAAAACAGAGATGAATCCCTCCTTGGTTACGGACCAGGCTCTGAACTATCCTGGAGAATCCTGCTCAGAGCATGTGTGTAAACATGAACAGAAGCAAGGTTAAGCCGAGCTCCACCTATTCCCATGCCATTAAGCTGCCACTGCTGTCTGGGTCATCAGAGGATGCTTGGGTACACTCCCATGGCAGCACCCCAAGGTCTGAGTGAAGCAGACCTGGTGGAGGTACAGGAACCTCTTTCCTGTAGGGTCAGGGTGTAAGACCTCCAGCTGGCCACCGAGGTGAGGTGGTATCCTGCTACCTGGGTTCAGAAGTCAGGTTCACAGTGAGCTCTCCAGTCACTCTCAACCAAGGTGGGCATCACCCTCCAGGGCCATTGTGAAAGGAGGGGGCCACTCTGGATTGTCACAGTAACTTGGAAGCACTCCTGGAGAGAGCCTGTAGGGACAGGCCAAGGGTGCAATCGGGTCGTGAAGAGTGAGATAGTTGTAGCTCCTCTCTCAATGAAGCACTGCAGGTGTAATGAAACCCTCTCCAGCACTGTCCTAGGTCCTCCCGTGCGTGGTTAATCCTTTTGCACATATAGAACAGCTAATCAGGTTTTCAGAGCCCTCTGTCAAGGTCTTCCGAGGATGTCTGCAATAATGTTAATAGCTAACCTTTATCCAGCTCATTGTACATCAGATCCCATAATCCAATGCAAAATTAAACCCCAACCACCACTACAACAAATTTAGTAGGCACTATTTTTTTTTTAACTCTCCAATGAGTAAAATCACTCAGAGACAAGAAGGCAACTTATCCAAGAAACCTCCTAACAAGTGGAGGAGCTGAAATGTGGACCTGGGCTTCTCTGACTCCACTTCCATAGATGCGATCAGTAAATAGGATCTTGATTTTCATGGTGGGCAATACCTGCTGTGCAGAGGGAGTGAAGACCCCAGAATCCTGGGAGGAGCCTTGACCACTGTTGGAGCCCTCTAACTAGAGACCCTGCGGGGAAGGAGAAGGTGGCCACAGTCCCCCTGTGATGCTGTCTGCTGCAGACCTGGGAAATTCCACGATGCCAGCAGTGGAGAGCCCAAGGAGTGTACTGATCACCTTTTTGCCAGAATCTCTGCTACCAAAACAAATGTTCCCGAGAGCATTCAGTGAAACCACAGAAAACACACAAAACTGCTGAAAATAACCACGTGTGTGTGGTGGTTCCTTTGAGCAGCAATAGATCCTGCCTCCTTCCATGAATTCGTGGACTCTCCCAACGCCCAAGGGGACTACAGGGTCCTCCTTTTAAAATAAGGATGCAGGGGAAATTATGCTACTTCAAATAAATATATGAGGATCAAGTTTTAGATAGATCTTTTTTTTAAAGAGAGGGACAGTGAGAGAATCAATTTTATGTAGTTTTTCATGTGGCTTTCGTTGCTCCAATACTTTGCTGTGTATGTGGTGCTGGGATTCGAACCTGCACACTCATGCACACCAGGCAAGCACCGTAACCACTGAGCCACTGCTCTAGCCCCTAGACATAGCTTTCTTTTTTTTTTTTTTTTTTAAAGAGAGAAGGACAGAGAGAGACACAGAGTCAGAGAGAATCAATTTTTATTGAGTTTTTCACATGGCATTTATTGCTCTGACACTTAGTTGTGTATGTGGGTTCTGGGGTTTGAACCCATGTATTCATGCATGCTGGGCAAGCGCTGTAACCACTGAGCTACCGCTCCAGGCCCTAGATATATCTTTTAAAGAAAGCTGGTTGCCATCACTAGTGGGAATTTCATTCACGGTTTTTTGTAAGCATTATTATAAACCACAAAATAAGTAGGAGGTTCAATGGGCTAAGACCCCCAGAGGCCGAGATCTAACCATGGCGTAAAAGTGGGGTGCTTCATGACCTTCAGTAATTTGCTTTCGCATTCTATGGCTCTACCTATGTATCATTAAACTTTTGCATTTCAAGATTTGCTGCATCTCACAGGATCTACATAGCTACTTTATCAGTTTTGATGTGGAGACAAGTGAAATAATTCAAGTCAGCTCTGAATAAGTGATTATAAAAAAGTATTATCACACTTTTTTTTTTTTTAAATAGAGCAAGTGAACGTCTATCCTGCCTTGTCACCTCCGTTGACCTTTCCTTTTCCAGGGCACTACCCATCTAGTGACCTTTACAGTGTGCCACCTCTCCCTGGCCATGCAGTTCCGGCAGCAATTGATGGAGCACCCTCATAGCAGGTGCCACACCCTGCAATTGCTGTAGACTCAATTCCCAATTTCATTCGACTCCCTGTTCAATTTCCTTCTGGAGAAACAGACAAGAAGGAAGCCAAGAGAAGAGGGTCAATAGGAGGCTGTAACTGAACATGCAGGAGCCTGGTGACACACACGAGCTTTGCATTCGCCCATTTCAAACGAGCGCGGCCAGCCCACGGGGAGCTGCTGTGTGCGTAGCGAACTGCTCAATCTGCTCCTTCCAGAGCAGGTGTCTCTTGCAACAGCGTGACTAACCCAGGCTCAGAGCTATGCAGTCACCTTTCGCAAATCTTCTCATCGACTCGTGGAGCTAAGCCGTGTTCTTGCTATTCATTTGCCTAAAATAGATTTCCTTACTGTGAGGCGTGCACGCAGATTATTAATTTGCCTTCTTCCTTATTTCACAGATGAGGACGGTGAAGTTTGCTCAAGAGTATACACTGGGTGTCCACCTAATGTGGGCTTCTGGGACCTTAAATTAGCAGCTGGTCCCAACCTGCAGCTCCAGTCCACCCTCGTGTCACGCTCTCATTATAAGCCTTGACCCATAGCCTCAAAGTCCTTTTCCGTCCCCAGAGCTTCTGGCAATGGAAATTCTTATCACTTCTCAGAACTCAGGCACGCTGATTGCTGACTTCAGTATGTGTCACCCTTCACTCCTCTGAGCAATCGCTATTCCTCTCTGTGCCTGGATCTGGGGTTCCACAGGGACCTCTGCTGACGACGTGCATGGAAACTGCTTTGTTTCACGGACTGAGTCAGATGCTCTACCCGCCCACCCCTTAGGTTAGAACTTAGGATCGTTGGTCTCTGGGATCAGTTTTCAGTTTGGCTTCTCTGTCTCAGCTACCCCCTCTTTATCTATGGCGGTGGTGGGGGGATGATCATCCGTTCATGAAAAGCATGATGATGTAGACTCAGCAATCAACAACAAACACTCACAAAAGCAGGAGGAACCGGGGGAAGCACAGTGGGCAGGAAGCTGGGAGGTGTGATGGTCTGGATCCAAAGTGTCCCCCCCATGTTATGGCCTTGGTCACCAGCCTGTGGTGCTGGTGGAACCTTCAGGAAGTCAAGTCACTGGGGGTGCAGCCATGAAGGTACACCTTGTTGGGACTGGCCCCACCTGTTCTCTTTGCTTTCCTGCTGCCAGGAGGAGAACAGGCCTCCTCTGCTCCTACCATGATGTTCTCTGCTGCCACAGGCCCAAAGCAACAGGGCTGAGCAACCTGTGAAATCATGAACCAAATAAACCTTTCCTCTCTTTAATTGCTTTCCTCAGGTATTCTGTCACAATAATGGAAAACTGACCAACCCAAGAGCAGACCGTAGTTCTGATCTTGTTCCATAGTTGCACCCCAGATTTAAAATGGTGCCAATAATACATGTCCTTTCATACACCTTTTAGAAAAATTGGGGCGAGCAAGGATAATTGTCTCTGAAAAACAGAAGCACACCACTAGATTAAAATTATAGTTCTAGATTCCTATCTTTCTTTAGACAAGAAGCTTCTGTGTGAATCACTGATAACGCACCGGTGGTCTCACACCACTACAATTGGGCACTGTCTGTCACAGTTCCCGGGTGTGACTGCCCCTCAGAATTACCATGTGTCTTTGAGGAAAACACACATTCTCCAGTGTCTTATGGAACTTGCATTTTCTGGACCAGTGCATAGAAAATGGTATTTAAGAAAAAAAAAATACTCCCAGAGGATTCTGATCAATAAAATTTGGAGACTGCTTTAAAAAAAAATCAACAAGTTTCTCTGTGACTGAGGAAATCTAAGGATGAGGATGATTCATAAATTTGTTATTTGTTCCTTCCTGAAGAAGATACCAGCTTCACTGCTGGTTTTTAAACACTGACTCCCGAGTCTAACAACTCCAATAGCAAGAGAGTTTTCAGGAAAGAAGCTGGCTTTGGAAGGTTCCGGAAAAGGAACGTGTCCTATGAAGCAGACGTAACAGTAGGCATGGCAGGATAGGGCAACTACACAGCTCTACTGGGCTCCCTGGGTCTCTTGTCCCTTTCAGTTTTTGCTTCTCTGCCCTTCAGGCCCAGGTGCCTTGTGAAGCCAGCACTCTTCAATGCTTCCACCTGCCTCTGGGGGCTGAGTGTGTCCTATCCAGGGTCTAGGGACAGCCAGTTTAGGACAGGGAGGCAGAAAAGCAGAGCCGAGTGGCAGAGAACTCAGATCCTATAAAGGAAACATGAAATTCTTCCCAGAGGTGATCAAGAACATGCCGGAAGTTTTGTTTGCTTGCTTGGTAGTAGAAACAGCAGCTAGCCAGCAACTAGCAAAACCTCCCAGCCTTCTTTCCAGATGGCCCTGGTGAGGCTGTTCAATCTGGGGGAAATTCCGATGTCACCAGCAGAGACGCCACGTGGGGGAGTTTGCTAAGCACATGGAGCACCTGCTCCCCGCAAGTGAGGCCTGTGACACAGACAGGGCTGGTCCTAACCGTCCTTCAGACCCGAGCAGAGCAGCGACCACAAATCAGGTGCCTGCCGGTCATGAACTGTGGCTAACCAGTCTCGTCCTCTCCCTTCCTATAATCATGGCTCTCTCAGGAGATATTATTGGTCATTTTGTGCCTAGTGACAGGGCAGGCATGCTTCCCAACCCATTCTTTTTTTTTTTAGGGCTGAGGATCGAACTCGGGGCCTTGCGTGTGCTAAGCAAGCGCTCTGCCACTGAGCTAAATCCCCAACCTTCCAACCCATTCTTCTTGATGTCCATCATTGCAAGTCAGTGGTTGTCTGAGTGTGGACCTGGGACCAACCACATCACCGTCACCAGGAGGTGAGTTACGCATGCAGGTTCTCATGCCCCGCCCCAGACCTACTGAGGCCCCCTATTCAGGTGTGGGTGCAGCAATCTGTGTACCAAGTCATCCAGGTGATGTCAATGGGTTCAGAATGCGAGTCACTGGGGTAAGATGTCATGGTTCCCCTTAACATAAAAACACCCTAAAGAGAAAAGAACGCCCCCCACACCAAACCTTCAGAACCTTAAAAACATTTTATCTGAGCACATTCGTAAGCACAACACAACAACATATTGACTTCTTTTTTCGCTTCATGACTATTTTCTTGGAACGAGTCATAAACCACCTATTTCCCAAAACAAAACAGCAGATTGTTTAAAAATGATCGGAGGGCAGAATCATGGTGGGTTGTTGCGTTTTTAAACATATGACTTCACTACCATGTTATTTGCCTACAAATGTGTCTACCAAATTCACAATCTATGACTGGAATACATAGGATCATGACACTGGTATTTTAAGTCCTACTCAGGAAAATAAAGTGCGCTGTTTGACTCGCATATGTGACTGAATTATAAAATGGTTTTTTTTTTTAAACCAATTACAACAAAATGTCTTGCATTTTCAATGTAGGATTCTAACACAAAGCCATCACTGTGGCCCCATACTCTGTTATTATTATTTTTTAAAGAGACAGAGGGACAGTGAGAGAGATCTATTTTTATTTACTTTTTCATGTGGCCTTCATTGCTCTGACCTTTCGTTATGTACGTGGTGCTGGGGTTTGAACTCACAACCTTGAGCATGCCAGGCCAGCGCTGTCACTGCTGAGCCGCCCCTCTAGCCCCATATCCCTATACTTTTTACTTGTACTTGACCCACATATCTTGGGTCTCTGTTCTTGGGTCTCCTCAGACACTGGAGACAAGCCTGAATCACACTTAGGAGTTAGTTAACCATTCTTTGGCTTTGATGGTCTTGATTATAAAGGCTGCTTTAAAATTTTTTTGTCTGTGTTCCTAAGGAGGCTTCTCAAATTCTCTAGTTGCAACGTGGCTATTCAGACATCAGGCATCCTTCATAGGCCTTGTGACCTTCCCAACATGTACATCATGAATGGTCTAAAATTTCCACACCCCTGCCCCATCCATTTTCTCCTGGACCTTTCAGGATAGTTAAAGAAAAAAATTAGGGGCTGGAACAGTGGCTTGGTGGTTACGGTGCTTGCCCGGCATGCACAAGTACATGGGTTCAAACCCCAGCAACCACGTACACAGCTAAGTGTCAGAGCAATGAAGGCCATTTGAAAAACTCAATAAAAATTGATTCTCTCTCTCTCTCTCACTATCCTTCTCTCTTAAAAAAATACTGTATGGTATATTTTTAAAAATATTTTAAGTCTTGGGGCTGGAGCGGTGGCTCAGCGGTTTCAGTGCCACAGGCACCGGGGTTCAAACCCCAGCAACCACGTACACAACTAAGTGTCAGAGCAATGAAAGCCATGTGAAAAACTCAATAAAAGTTGATTCTGCCTCTCTCTCACTGTCCTTCTCTCTCTTAAAAAAAAATTAGTCTTCTCTTTTTGGGAATATTTTCTAGAGTCTTCTCAGTGATCAACAAAAAGAATAAAAGATCCTATGAAATTTTAGCCCTTTATCTTGAAAAGTTGAAATTATTTCAAATGCTAACCCCAATGATTAGGTCCATAAACCAGGCTTTGGTGATGATTTTGGCAGCCAAACGGAGATTCATGTCAAGCCAGGCGTCCGTGTGCACTCAAAACCCGCAGCAATAAAAAAAAAATGCCTTTGTGTGCAGTTCTCACGCTGGTGCTCCAGAGTGGTCCTGAACTTGCCGATTTGTGGAATGATTTTGTGCTTTTACATAGCCAAAGAGAAACAGCGGCATGCTAGGAGCCAGCCTGCACTGCTCCGTAAGAACTGTTAAATTTGCAAGCCTAATGGCAAACACACCTAAATCATACAAATTTAAAATTAAATAGATGCTAAAAACTCATTTTTTCCTACTTTCTTTGCTCCATTTTACTATCATGCAAGTGGTTGAGGTTGACCAGGTTTCTCGGACAGTGCAAACACAATGCCACATGCTAGCTGCACCTCTTCCCAGCCTCAAGTTGGGAATGTCACGTGGTTGTGTGACACTGGTCACAACGAGTGTATTCACAATCCAAGAATCAGGAAATGCTACAGATCAGAACGTCTGTCGCCCCAAGCCAATAGCTAAGCTTTTATCAGTACAGTATCAGCATCCATTCCAGCTTTTTTCAAGAAGAACAGAACTGGGGGGAGGGGAATAAGGGCTAGTCAACCTCCCGTGACCACCTGCTCAGACACATCCACACCGCCAAGCCACACGGCACCACACCATCACTGCCCAGAGTTTCCAGTTCATCTACTGCCCATTTGCTATTTCCATGATCTGCTACAGAGATCGGTCTCGACTCAGAAATGTAGTTGTGTGTGTTGGCAAGAGCTCAGGAAAAATAACACCTCCAAGAAAAAACCGCCACTTGGCACTTGTAAGTCCCTTTACCACATTCACAGAACCTGGGTTGGCTGAGCTCTTGCGATCACTGTTTGGTGAGCAGCATTCCCATTTGTCAGGTGAGAGCTGCAACGGCAAGGGACCTGTCCAGGACCACATACCTGCAGACTGCACAGTCAGGACTCACACCCAGAGGTCCAAGTCCAGGGTTCTCTAACAACCCCCAGGGTAGAATATGGCTTTTATGCAATGTTTTGAAATGGGATTTTTTTTTTCAAAACACCAACATCTGGGTCCACTTTTCTCCTCCCTTCTGTTAGGCAAGCAGCCAACTCTGATGCACCCACATCTGCCTGTTCTGAGACCAACCTGGCTGCCCCTGCTCCTTTCCTGTCCACAGGCAGAACCTCCCTCTGCATTGGTGCAGTATCCTAGACAAACCAGACCCTAACACGCTTCCAGTGGCTACAGGCATGTGGGCATAGTTAGGACGTTTTCAGACTGTGCCCCTGAATTATTCAAACCTAAGAGGCAGGCCTAAGGCATCTAACTGAAACGAAGCTAAAGGCAACGGTGAATAAGGAAGCCAGGTCCGTGCACTTGGCAGAGCACACGGACACACAGTAGGCCCTTCACATCCCCGGGTCCCACACCTGCAAACAAAATTTTCATCTGTACTGAATGTACACAGACTTGTCACTGTTCCCTAAACAGTACGGTGCCACAACAACTTACATCGCACGTACCTAACATGAGACACTTAAAGTAATATGCAGATGATTCAAAGTGCACAGCAGGATGTGCAAACGCTATGCCATTTTATATAAGGGACCAGAACATTCGTGGATTTGTTATCCACAGGGCAAGGGTCCTGGAGCCAATCCAACACACACACACACAGAGGGATGACGGTAGTGGTGTGTGTATGCATGCGTGTGTGTATGTGCATAATTTATACACACAGCTCATGAGGAGCCATATTCATATACACAAACACATGAGCACTTGTACACATATGCACACGTACGCACACCTGTGTGCTGCGTGTCTTGTTTTCTTTCGAGAAGTTATACAGCAAAACCAAAAGAAAAAAATGCTACCAGATATGTACACATTTCATCCTTGCAATATGTCTACATGATTTTGTGACTAAATCCTGGGAAAAATGTGAAGAATGCTTGGCTAGAAACATGCTTTTCCAGAGAAAACATAGCACTGCTTATGAACTGTGGCACTTGGAGACGTCTTCCCAACACGATGTACATTTTTGTTCTAGCTTGAGACTAAATCCTGTTTGGATATAAGTTTTCTTTGGCTTTAAGAGAGAGTTGAACTGATTGTAGGATATGAGCCCCCAGGACCTCTGGCAGGTGCTCATCTGGAGAGGACAAATGAAGCGCTATTCTACAAAACAGACCACTGTCCCAAGACTCCAGTCAGGGTTCAAACCTGGAGATGTTTTCTGAACACATTAAGCAGAAATAACTAACAACCTGCAGAAAGCAAACCCATCCACCCCTTGTCAGGGGCTGCGAGGCTGTCAACTGGCTGACCGTGCATCTGGAAAGCTTTCCGGAGGCTCTGTAAGCAAAGCTAAATGTGGCACTAAGGGATGCGAAGACATTCTTAGAGGTTGCTAGTGAATTTCCAACACCGCTTCCCGAACTTGGAGTATGGAGTTTCCATTTTATCTCAGAACCTTAGACAGTGTGCAGTGATGACTTAAAACGATGTTAGGTTCCTTCGCCAACATATTCTTGGAAAAGAATCTTCCCTGCTGCTCCACTAAAACTATGCAAATGGCGCTGGCACTGGTCGGAGCAAGGGCACCTTAAGGCAACCAGGCTGTCACGTCAAAATCAAACAGCGAAATATATGGCACATTCTAGGCACAACACAATTAAAGGCAGTTTTGCTTTGTGGTTCTAGAAGACTCAAAGTGGAGGATGCAAGGTGTGAGGCACTGAATTATCCTTCTAATCACTGTTTGCTTTACTGGGGAAATTGCCATTCCCTAAGGGACACGTGGCAACGTGAGGGGTCACCAGCATCTAGTTAGTGGGTGCAGGTAAGGGATGCTGCTGTCATCCCACAGTGCACAGGAGAGTCCCCTCCACTTTCATCTGGCTCCAAATGTCAGTAGCATGGTCACTGAGATCCTCGATTTCAAGGGAGACAGTAATGATCAGCAACAGTAGAATTTCCCAGTGACATTCCAATTGGCTCCCAGGCTTCCTGGAGGACATCCTCAACACCTTTCTCCTCGATGACCTACACACATGCTGGAGTGGTTCACATGCCCACAGCATCGCATCACAGGGAGCTTGTGACTGATCAGAGTCACAGGTGCAACCTCGACCAGCAGCATCGGAAGGTACAATTCCCAGGATTCCTAGACACACAGGGTCAGCTCCCTTCCACCAATCCTCCTCCTCTGCCCACTCACTCTGCATTAACCCTTTCCACTCCTTCCTCCCACACTCAGATGTGGCACGAGAACCTGCTCTCAGAACATTCCAGAACATTCTCCTCTCACCAAGGCTTGGCTGCTGGCCCACAGGTGCTCGTTCCCCACAGTGGTGGCCAGGGCTCTAGTGCTGCTTCCTCTTGTTCATCAACGGCTTCCAAGCAATGTGAACATTGCTTCTATCTCTTGCTGAAAGGTATCAGTTCCCAAGCCAGTTTGTCTTTGCAGAGGTCCTGGGAACCTGGATCATGGCATTCCTGCCTGCCCCCTCCTTGACTGGGGGACTCTTCAGTGGCCACATGGGGGATGTCTCCCACAGAGACTCCTGGCTCCTTAACCCATCCTCCAGCAACTAGAGGCACCTTCCCCCAGGCAGAGCCTTCCCTCACTCCAACGTCTACGGGGTAAGGACATCAAGAACACAGCATTATCCTTGTTCTCAAAGAGCTTAGTGTCTAGAAGAGGGACTTTATTTTGGCACTAGAAGGAACTTCAGGAATTACGAGAAGGTCATGGTCTATTTTTTGGTCATTTTTCTTGGCAGGCACTCAACCCAGTAGTTCCCATGTGCTGCTCTGAGAACTGGGGCCAGGCCACGGAAACAAGAAAACGTAGAACAACCTGGTAGTCCATCACAACATTCAATGTCTACAATTTATTCCGAAATTCCACTGTTCTCACCTGGAGGACCGTAAAATGGCCTTTCCTTTTGTAAAGGATACATTTTTTTCAAGAGTCCTTACCGTATTGACATTGAGATCTCACACACACACACACACACACACACACTCCAAACGTAGCGTTGGCTCTCCCAGTGAACAGAAGAGGAAACAGCTTGGGCCAGAGATAGGATGATCAGACTTTCTTTGAAGATAATCTGCATGGTTCTTCAATTACGATGAGGCAATCACCAACCATTCTTAATAAAAAGGAGGAGTGCAGACCACAGCCCTGAAGTGCACCCAAGCCACCTCTCAGTTACTGCCACCACTGAAATAAAATGCAAGAAACTGCACATCCATACAGGGTTCGTACAGAGGTCCTTAGACTCCTTCCTGGAGAAAGTAACGCTTAGGTCCTAGGGGACAATGTCAAAGTTTCAGTGCGCCAAGTCAAGGGCTTGGAAGCCCTGGGGAGGGAGGGAAGCCCTTGGAATCACAAGGCATTATTCTTCTCTGGGGATTTTTCTTTTGTTGTTGAGGTAAGTGCCTTCCCTTTGGAATGCTCCTGCGCCTTGGTTGTTGCAAATTTGGAGCCATCTTGGAAAGAGAGGGCTCCTCTAGGCTGTAAGGCCCCAGAATGTCCAATTCAGGCAAGTCCTGCTCTTGGCCTCAGGGACAGAGCGGCCCCTGGGTGCTTTCTGCCTTGGCTTTATCTTCTACTCTACTCCCATCAGGGTGTCTCTATGTTGGGGAGATGGTGGGAGGGTGAGCCTGGGCCAGGGCGCAGAGGAGGCTGGGCACAGTGGAGGTAGCTCAGCTTCTGCTGCCTGGTCTCTGAAGAGCCTCTACTGAATCTTCTAGCTCATGGACCACTGTCCCGGCAGCTCCTCGAGGTTCCCTTCTTGACTAGCATGAAACGTGTCCTGGTCTACCCTGCTCCTTTCTCAGTGCCTCCTCTGGGTGGCCCCTTGCCCTCAGCCACTAATCTCCATCCTGAAGGCCCCCATGTCTCTGTCCTCCAGAGGCACAGATCAACTTCTGACATCTCACCCTGAAATCTCCAAGACAGAATTGAGTCTTTTCTCCATGTTATCTCCTCATTTTCTAATTAGAAATAAAATTTGAAGGCTATTCCCCAAATCCTTTCATACCAGGTATCATTAGAGGCCAGGAATGGAAGAGAAAAGGTCATTTTTTTTTTAAAAGAGAGAGAGGGACAGTGAAAAAGAGAGAAATAATCAATTTTATTTAGTTTTTCACGTGGCTTTTGTAGTTCCGACACTTAGTTGTGCATGTGGTACTGGGGTTTAAACCCGCATCCTCACGCATGCTGGGGAAGTGCCCTAAACGCTAAGCCACCACTTCAGGCCCAGAAAAGGTCAATTTTGCACAGAAAGAAAATTTCTGGAAGAAGCCCAAAGGTCAACGTGGATTTCTGAGTTTTCTCCCTCTCCAGCTTTGGTCAAGCTGTCACAAAAGCATTCAATATGGGGGTAAAGAGAACCCCAAATAATCACTGAGCTCTCAAGACAGCATATTTGTTAAACAGGAAGCTCACTTCATTTACAGGGTACTTCTGAAAGGCGTAATTTTTCTCATTTACGAGGCACGTGAAACGCACCATCTTCCTTTGGAAATTTTTTTGCTATTTCTCCAAGTCCAGCAGCAGCTGGTGAGGATGCTAAAGAACTCTGCCAAGGGTTTGACATTTCACACGCTGGCATCAACAGCCGGTTTGCTTCCGGGATCTAGCACCGATAACACCACTAAGTCCTGAAAAGAGGAAGCCAGGAGAGTGTGGCTGGGATGTCCATTCCAGATGGGGCAAGGGAGATGTCAAGTTTGAACAAAAATCACCTTGCAGATTTTGCATCCACAGGGAAGAGGCCCCCTGGTGGAAATATTTTGAGTTCACGTTAAAGAGGAAAATAATATCAATTCAACAGTCCAGTTCCCAGCAACTGGAACAAATTATCCTGTTTAAACATCCTGAGTGTAACTCAGTATTTACTTCTCTTTGGGGCCAAAAGCAGTGCCTATGATCGCTCAACTCTGTGGCTACATTTCCAACACCAGCTCATCTGTGTGCCTGAAAAATAAATGAGACTCTGCCATGTTGTCCAGCTGTCACTCCTAGCTCTAACACCTGTCGGTCACTAGATCCCCCGGACTTTAGAAGACAGCAAACCCTATGTTTGATGCACCTCTTCCTTCTCATTCACAGAGACAGTGCACATCAGCCAGCATAATTTTAAGGCTTTTCGAACTTGTTCGAAAAAATTAGAGACAACTGGCTTATAGTAATTATCCAGTTAATAAAATGCTCACAGCCCAGCAGCCAACAGAAGAGGGACGAAAGGACGGGAAACACTGCTTATGAGAGCATTCCCCTGACCCCAAGCTCCAGATCAGATCCTCAGCGCATGCGAGGTGAGCTGTGGCACACGGCTCAGGCTGTTTCCTGCAAGCGAGCGTCACTTGCGAGGGCTAGACTGCTCCAGCGCTCGTTTACCCAGCTTCCTGCTCTCCCCAACATTAAGAAGCAGCACAGGGCATCGGATGGCAGAACAGCCCTGCTGCGCTCTGGGCGATGGTCTCAGAGGACGAGGCTGGCCAGGAGATGCATCCCGGAGGTGCCAAGCTTGTATGGGAACTAGGCACGAGAATCATCTCTGTGCCCCTACACCAAATG